>PVKY010007499.1:0-14866 GCA_004027775.1 Bradypus variegatus
CCCATCTTCAAGAACTTTGGAGTCAGAAAGACCTGGATTTGATTCCCAACTCTTTCAGTAAGTGTCTGTATTAGGTGTCCGTATGCCTTTGACAAGTTTCATGACTTCTCTGAGTTTCTTCATCTGTAAAATGGGGTCCTCCCTCCCACACTGGGGGCTGACCACACAAGCTGCTGAGGCTAGAGGAGGATGAGGCCACAAAGTCCCACCGTGAGCTCACCTGGACCCCACTCCCTTCTCCCGCTCAGAGCTCCTCCTGTTCGCAGGCTCTGCCTGCCCAGGCCTCCCATCTGCTTCCTTTCCTGTGCTAGCCATTCCACCCCTCAAGGCTGGGCTGAGGCCCCCTGCACCTCCCCAGGGCAGCTTAGGGGTCAGGGTTCTGTTGGGAGGGAGGGGTTTGTTTGCCAGCACCTTCTTGGGGGCATGGGGGAGCATATTGAGCAAGTAAATACTAACATTTATGGAGAAAAAATACTGTACATGGGATGGAGACCCAAGCGCCGGAGTTAGCCCAGTCTCTGTGATTGGAAAGGCAGCCAGACACCCAGGGGCTGCCTCCAGCTCCTTCCAAGGAGGCATCTCCAGAAAGAAGGTGAGGACTGGAGCTCAGCCAGAGGCCCAGAGCAGAGCCCAGGTCTGGGCAGAACTTAGGTTGCCAGTGGCAAGGAGACAGGGACAATGAGAGCAGAGAGCAACCTGACATGCCCCCCAAGGTGGCTTCTGTGCTCACTCACCCATTCATTTGATGGATTAACTCAGTAAAACCCTCAGTCACTTGTTCAGTAATCCATCCATCTACCATTCAGGTCATATTTCTGGTAGAAAAGATGGTGGGACTGGTATGCTGACAGCCAGTGCTGGAAGAAGGACCAGGAATGCCCAGGCCTGCCTAAACCATCCCTGCAAAGGCCCCCAGGGGAAGCAGAGGAAGCAGAACCTATTTATTACTAGCTGGACTTGTGTATGGAACTCCAGCTCGGGGTGTGCGGTTGGTTACATGAACCCCAGCTAGAGGCCTAGAGGCCCCACCCCAAACCCCAGCCCACATCTGGGTCCTGAGCAGCCCCAGCTGCCTAAGAACTAAAAGCCCAGGATGGGGCCCAGGGAAGGGCAGCCATGCTCAGGTGGCCCTGCCCACCATCCACGAGGCCCATCTTGCCCTGAAACTGGAGCAAGTTAAGCTGGTGCTGCCCTCTGGATGGGAGACCAGGAGGCGGGGTGGGTTGGGGGCCCACCCCTACCCCAGAAGCCTATGGACAGGTGCTCTGAGCCCTGCAGGAGATGGTGCCCATCCCCACGGATCCAGTTGCTTAGCTCGAAAGGGCTCCTCAGAGCTGGCCCACAGCTCGGCTGCATTGTAGGCTGCAGTGGAGGATGCAAAAGCTCTGGTAGGAGCAGAGGGAGTGGTGATCTCACAATGAGGGACGTGGGGGCAACACCCTGGAGAGGCAGTGCTTTAGTTGGAATTTGTGCAGATTTGTGTGAGCCAGAAGGAATTCTGAAAAGACAGCATGCTGTGCGTAGAGACATGGAACTGGGAAGCATGTGGCCAGTCGGGGTGTGGCAAATCAAGCCCACACTTAGCTTTCAGGCAAGAGCTAGGCCAAGGCTCAGTTATGAAATCCTGTTTGCCAAGGTGGCAGAATTGTTCTTTGTTCCCCAATTTCAGTTGTCCTCTTTTTTCTGTAGAGGTACCATTTCCCCTGAGCAACGCAAAGCCAACATCTCCCAGCCTCCCCTGCAGCTCCAAGTGGTCTTGATGGATGCGATCAAAGCATGTGAGTACCTTCTGGAGCCTGCCCTCTGTTCCCTTCTTCCCTCCCTGCTGGCTGGACTGGGGATGAGGTGGCAGGAGTTAAGACAGCCATCATAGACCGTGAGATCATTTAGGTGGCAAAGCAACAGGAAGGTAAGAGTCTGAGTCCTGGCGCCATGTGTGTTAAATCTGGTTCTGCATAACAGAATATCCCCAAAACTAGCATCTCAAACACATATTTACTCTTCCACCATTCCTGTGGGTCAGGAGTCCTGGCACTGCCCAACCGGATCGTCTGCTGCCGAGTCTCTCACAGGCCACGAACAAAGTGCTGGATGAGGCTCGTTCTCATCCGAAGGCTTGACCAGGGACATACTGGCTTGCAAGCTCACGTACCGGGAGGACTCAGATCCTCCCCGGCTGTCAGGCAGAGGCTGCCTCGTGCCTGGCCATGCAGGCTCTCAGCATGGCAGCCTGCTTCATCAAAGTGGGCAGGGAAGGCAGGGAGCTTGTTGCAGACACCCCCAACAAATAGTTGGTAATCAAATAGAAAATCAGTCAGAAATAGGAATTTAAAGAGATAGCCTTTACAGAGCAGCCACTGTGTGTGAGGGCCATGTGGCCTGGGAGATAAGAGGAGGAGGAGACCCTTGGAGGAGGTCACAGTGTCCTGGAACAAGGGCCCCACAGGGGACAGCCAGCCATGGTGGGATGTGCTGCACATGTTGAGCATCAGGGCCGGGCCTGGCTCTGCACCTGAGGCTGGGGATGCGGGGATGCAAAGGCCCGGTCCCTGACTCTGAGATGCTGAAGTTGAGTGGGAGAGAAAGAAAGCAGAACAAATGGCAACACAGAGTGAGAGGAAGAAAGGCAGAGACACACACAAGGCAGACGGGCAGAGGGGAAGTCAGGCACCCTGGCTAGGTTAGGAGAAAGGCTTTCTGATGGAGCCGGCATCTCAACAGGGCTTTGAAAGATGAATAGGAGTCCTCCAGAAGAGCATTTCATGGGATAAGGGTCCCTGTTTAACAAGAAGGGGGTGTAAGAATAATTGACCCTTATGATTCAACGACCAGAGGTGATGTACCTTCCCGACCTCACACAGCTCCTGGATGGCGGATTCGGGATTGAAACCCAGAACTTTGCAGTGAAAGTGTCCATACACTTAGCACACTAGGCTAAGGCATCTCTGTAACTTCCACAGACTTCGTGTATGGGGTCCCAGCTCCCACTTTCTGCACTAGAACCTCTTTCCTTGGGTGAAGGGGGCTGCTGTCCCTGGGAACCCAGGTGGGAAACCGGCAGTCCTGACTGACAGCCCCACTGCCAGGGTGGTCTCCGCTCCTGACCACTGACTGAGTCCCTCCAAGCCCTGGTCAGGAGATGGCCCTGACCCCTTGCCAGCATGCTCCAGCCTTGCCCACTCCTGGCTCCTGCCGGGCCCTCTCCAGGAGCAGAGTTCACACCTGGAGGCAAACAGCCAGGGGTCCCGTCTGAGACTCTACCTCCTGCACCCCTCAGGGTCAGCACCACCACCCTCCACTTCACAGACAGGAGCTCCAGGCCCAGGGATGGGAGGTGACTTAGCAAAAGTCACAGGAGGAGGGGATGGTGGAGGGGACACAGGAAACATGGGCACCGGCTCCCACTGCGCCTCCCGGAGGGCCCTGGCCTTGGAACTCAGCCAGGGCAGCTGTGCAAGGCCCAGGCCGGGCGCCGACCCTGAGGACACAGCACAGGCCCCTGTGTGCCAGGCTAAGGGGTGGGGTCTGATGAGAAAGCCGAGGCCCCACCTGACCCCTCTGCCCCAAGCATGGCCGCACACCTGACCTGGGCATAGAACCGGACTGGTGGTGCCCCATGATGCCCACAGATGCCCGAGGATGCCCACAGACACCCAGTTTCCCATGACACCCATGGGTGCCCATGGATGCTCACATTTGCCCCTGGTGGCCCACGGATGCTCAAGGACGCCCACAGTTGCTCGCAGATGCCCGAGGATGCCCGCGTCACCAGCACAAGCCACGAGCTTGCACTGAGCAGCACCCGCAGAGGCCTCCTGACCCACACTTGACACCACACGCCACCCAGATCCCAGACCAGCCCCCATGCCAGCCTCGGCCCCCCTGGCCTCCCCCTCCAGATGCCACCTGCTGTCAAAACACCCAGCGTTAGCCAAAATGTTTCCCCTGCTCATTGCTGTCGGGGCCTGGGGCACTGATCACATCGGCTCAGGCCTTTGCTTTGCAGGCAGGAAGCAAGGCCACCAGGCGTCACCGTCCTCCCTGTCCACGTCACACTGGCCTGGAGCAGGGCCTCCAACACAGGGCTCCCTCTGGCCACCCCCAGGCGACATCATCCCCCCGGTGTGCACCAAGAGCCTCAGGCCCCTGGAGGCTGCTGTCCTGCTATGGTCATGTGCTCTCCCCTCAGTGCAGCCCAGGGAAGGACGGGGTGGGGAGCTTTCCTCCCAGCAGCTGAGCCCGGGCCCAGGGAGGGCTGCCCTTTATGGGACTGGTTGAGGCTTCCCGGGGGGGACAGCATCTGGGGCTGCATGGGCCTCAGGTCACAGGCACTTGGAGGCCAAGGACAAGACCTGCTAAGTGGTGACAAAGTGCCACTAGCTGGGTGCTCGGGCCTTCTTGGTCTCCTGTTTGCTGACCGTGCCAGCTTCCTGGCAGTGCCTACACAGCACACTCCACCACCCCTAACCAGGGCAGCCCCTCACATCCAACAGAATCCACTCCCCACCCCAGCGCTGCTCTCTTTCTGCTGGTCTGGCAGTAAGGGTGTCCTTTGGGCTCTGAAAAGAGCCAAAATACAGCCTTATTAATGGGGAGCCCTGAGTAGTTCACTAATGGATTTCCCAGAGGAGGGGGCATTTGAGCTGGGTTTTGAAGAATGTGTAGGAGTTCACCAGCAGTTCAGCGGGCAGGTGAGGAGCATTGTAAATGGAGACACAGAGGTGTGGAAGATCTGGGGAAGGAGACAGACAGGCAAGACTTGTGTGACAAGTCAGGGTGGGAAGGCCTGGCCAGTGAAAATCTCAGAGAGAGGCTAGCCACTCTCTCCAGCATCTATAGGTAAGGTCTTGAGAAGGCAGGGGTGGCAGGATCAGAGTGGCCTTCCCAAGGGTCATCTGACACTGCTACGTGTCAGGACTGGACCTGGTCCTGTCCTGTCCAAGGAGGTGGGGCCAGGGTCATTGGGTGAGGAGGCCATTCCGTAGGCAAACTTAGACAGAATACTTAGTTTGGGTGCCTTTTACAGATCCAAAGTCACTTTGTTAGTTTAAGAACATAAAAATGTATAATGCATGGCTTGATTTGTTCATAAAATTACCATGTTTCACTCTATTTAGAGAAGGAAGGCCTGAGGGAGGGGAGGGAGAAGTGTGGGAGGGGGGCTGCTTCTCTCCAAGGATTTTTAAAATTTTTGTTTGCAGGTCTCTGTTGCCTGGGAAACTGGCCCTCCGGATGGGGGTGTCCCAGCGTGTCAGACATCAGCCCAGCAGGCGTGCCAGACCCCTGCCCCTACCCCACCCCCACCACCCTGCAGTAACCTCAAGCACAGACCCCGAGGAGAAGGAAGACTTGCAGAAGCGGGTTTTGTGTCAACAGACGGAAGGTTCACACGCCGTGCCAACACCGCTGGCGCAGGGCACTCGATTCACATTTGGCACAGGGGCACCCTCGCCCACCCCAGCCCCTCTTGTTGACAATTCCCAGGGCCAGTGTGACCTCAGCGCCTGATGGCAGCTGCATAGGCAGCTGTGAAGAAGCCAAGAAAGGGCATCTGAGACCTCTGTACCCACACGTCCTCCACCTGGAGCATCTCCCCACTCACCTTCGGGATCCCGACTCCAGACCCAACATTACAATGTCCGAGCGTCAGCTCCTTGGATCCTGTTTGTGCCTGATGCACATCAGGGCTCCTCACCCAGGGCCTGCCACAGAGAGGGAGCCAGTGCGTGTTTGTCAAATGACTTTGTGATCGACCGAGGGCTCCTGGACCCCAGCACCAGGCGGGAAGCAAGCCATAGGGAGATTGGATCTTCAGCTCTACCTGGGGGCCTGAAGGAGACACACCGAGATGGAAACTTCAACCACAAGAAGCTGTGCGCATTGCCTGTATTTTAAATAGCAGAGGTAACAGTACTTGCCGAGCATATGTTAGAGGTTTTATGTCGAATATGTGAATCCTCCCAACAGCCCTGGGGAGCAATTAGTATTATGCTCATTTTACCAAAGAGGAAAAAGGTTCAGAGAGAGGCAATGAGTTGTCCAAGGTCACAGAGCAGAGCCCAAGGTCACACAGCTGCTGAGTGTCAAGGACTAGATTTAAATCCAGGCCCTCCGAGGCCAAAGCCTTCCCTCTCACTCCCCACTCTGCCACCTCCCCGTAAATATGGCTCAGTGGCCGCCCCAGTGAACCCAACTGCCCGAGAACCCCCTTGGGTTCTGTCCTGAACCTGCACAAACGGCCCGGAGCAGGGCTCACCTCCAGGTCGAAGCAGAGGTCAGGAATGAGCCCAGAAGCTTCCAACACCGAGTCTCTGGGTGAGCAACCCCAGCCCATTCAGGAGGCCCGAACCCTAATTCCACAGCCCCCCAACTCCCATCACCCCTCCTCCCACAGCTCCATGCAGCAGCAAAACCACCCGGGCCAGAAATGGGGTTGCTGCGCGCCCACCGTCTCCCTCGAGCCCCTGGGAACCGCCGTGGCCTGGGCTCAGCATTTGCCATGTGCCAGACACTGTCCAGCGCATTACACGAAATAACACGGTTGATCCTCAGAAAAGCCCAAGGGCCAGGGGCAGACGTGGCACCCCCTTTGCAGCCGAGGACGCTGAGGCACAGATGGTAACTCAGACAAGGTCTCTCAGCTGAGGAGGGGCCAGAGCAGGGTCCACCCCAGGCTGCCTGGCCCTGAGGCTGTGGTTGACCACTCGGCCGAGTGGTCTCCCATCCCCCAGTGACCAGGTCTCGGCCCATCTCCCACCGCACCCCCACGGCCACAGCCCTGCCCTATCGCTGCCATCAGGGAGACCCTGCCCGCACCTCCCCGAGCTCCTGCCCCGGCGCCACTGCCCACCCCCCACCCCCACCAGGGGGCTCTTGTAGGACCTTGAAGCTGCCCTTGTCACCACGGGGCTTGAGGCTTTGTGCTTCACTGCAGGATAAAGTGCAAGCCCCGGGCCTGGCGGGGGCCGCCTGGTGGGCCGTTTCGGGTTGAACTGTAGGACGCAGCAATGGATAGACACCACTGTGCCACGTGAGTGACCCTGAGAGGCCCAGCCAGGCCACCTCTCTGGCCCTGTGCCTCCACCCTCCCCTGCAGATTCTAACCGCACGGTAGTGTGGCCATCGTCCCAACTGCCCCATGCACCCCGCACTTGTTGCCAGGTGTGCCATCTCCCAGACTCCAGACACACTGCCTCAGGGACGCACCCTGACATCCGAACAAGCCATCTCCAAGTCTGTCCTCTCCTGCAGCCTTGTGCCCAAGGCCAGCCGGCTCCGACCTCTGACAGCCCCTCCAGGGTCCCCAGCACAACCCGTCAGAGGGAGCCCAACTCCAGCTGTGAGGGGTCCGAGGCCAGCACAGGGCGAGGAAGGCCAGGGGACGAGGCTGTGCCCACCCCAGGGGCCCCGGAGAGCCTTGGCGTCAGTCAGGGTGCCTTTGGAAAGGCTGGGGTCTGAGGGAGAGGAGACCCCAGGAGGCTCCCAGGACCAGGCAAAGGCGTCCCATGGGAGCCCAGGGGGGCCTCAGACATGGGCACTGTGAGGGTCCCAAAGAGCAGGATGGGACATGCCGCAGGAGAGGCTCTCTCAGGGCCACAGCCCACCTGCCCAGGCGCGGCCTACTTGGGGAAGCAGGTGGCCCCCACCTGAGGACTGACCAAGGCCCTCAGTGCACAGCACACACCTTCCCTGGCCTGGACACCAAAGGGTGCAGTGTACAGTTCTGTGCCCACCCCTTGAGCTGCACGACCACATCACACCCCACAACCATCCAGCAGGGAGCCGTCAGCATCACCCCGTTCTATGGATGCAGGAGAGCCACTGGCATCATGGAAGGGAGGGGCTGGCCTTGAGAACAGGGTGGACATTGCCAGGGGCTCTGCTGGGTGCTGAGACAGGCCTGAGGAGCCAGGCGGGAGCAGGGACCGGACCAGGGTGGGCCGGGCACTGCAGTCAGCGTCCTGAAATCCTACAAGGCAGGAACAACGACCAGCATAAGGCCTGGGTGTGGGTGTGAGGGTGGAGCAGGCTGGGTGGCGGGAAGGATGGAGACGCAGTGGGGCGAGGCTGAAAAGTGGGCTGGGGACATGCCCCACGTGGCAGCCAACCTATCAAAGGGGCCCTGGGGACAGAGGGTGCGGTTCTGTGCCCACCCCACCCCCTCACCCGTACCAGCACCCAACACAGCTGCTGTCCTGAGGCCCAGCCAGAAAGCCCATCCCCCACTGCTGCGGAGTGTGGTCAGTCAACAGGTGAGACCCAGGGGTGAACAGGTGAGCCCCAGGGGTGAACAGGTGAGAACTGCGGTGAACAGGTAAGACCCAGAGGCGAATGGGTGAGCCCCAGGGGTGGCCAGGTGAGCCCCAGGTGTGAACAGGTGAGACCTGAGGTGAACAGGTGAGCCCCGAGGCCCAGCTTGGACGGCCAGCATGGTGTCACGTTCCCAGTGTCGGTGCACGCGGCGAGGCCAGGCCAGCCCCGGGCCGCGGGCCGTCCATGCGGGACGTGACTGACCCTCATCGCCTGGCGACAGCCGTCGGGACCCCGCCCTGGCGGGAGCTCGGGTTCAGTGCCGGCGAGTGTGCGGTGCAGAAGCCGGGGTTCCACCAGATCTGCGTCGGGGTCTCACTCTTGGAAGAACGAATCAGTGAGTGACGAGAAAGTGTGCAGGCCCGAGCACCCCCTGCCAGGGCACGCCCCAATGGGACGCACGCTTCTCCACTGGGGACACCCTCTAGATGCTCTCCACGCCCTCTCGACAAAATCGCCGTCTAAGTCCGTCTCCGACACTCAGGAGCTGCCTCCCTGTCCAGGGCAGAAGAGACCATTATTTGGGTCTGGAATCTTCTGGCTGGAGTTCTGGGGACTCCCTCTGCCCACCCTGCCTGTGAACAGGTTGGCTAAGGCCACTGACCGGCCCCTCATCCCCAGCGCTGCTTCCCCACAGGCCGAGCCTTCGCTGCACCCTCAGGAGGCCCCACGAGGGGCTGGCGTGGGCCCCGTTTTACAGGTGAGTGAACTGCGGTCCCACCTCCCGAGCGTGGGGCTGCACAGTGAGGCCCCCTCACTCCAGAGCCCATCGTGCACAAACAGCAGCAGTTATGGTGACTGCTTCCACCTGAGAGGTGAGGCTGAGGGGCCGAGCCCCATTTTCCCAGGTGTAAAAGGGTGGGGGGCAGGAGGGGACCGCAGGTCATGGCCCCCAGGGTCCTCCCATCTGGTGCTGGGGCCCAAGAGACCGTCCACCGCCATAAAGCCCAGGCAGTGGGGGCTGCTCAGCATCCCACCTGGCCCCTCGCCTGCCCCCTGCTAGCGTCATCACCACGTCACCCCCACTCAGAGGCACAGGGTGACAGGGGGTTGCACGGCGGCCAACAGCAGTGCCCCCAGCGGATCAGGGATATTGGACAGGACCCAGCACCCCGCTTCTGGGCAGCAGCCTCATCTGTGCAGGTGCGTCCACTCAGAGCTGGGTGCCTGCTGGGGGCCCACCGTAAACTCAGGGCTGGCTCCTGTCCTGCCATGGACCCCGGGCTTCACCGGTTCCTCGGCCTTCCCCGCGCGCCCAGGCCAAGGCGCCGCGGCCCCACGGAGGCCAGCAAGAAGCGGGATTCATGCCACTTGCTAGAAGACAACAAGGAAGGCACAGGGGGTGCAAGGCCTAGGGAGGGTGGAGTGGTTTGCTAAGTGGGAGGCTGGGGTTCAAACCCACGTCCCCTAGAGCATGAGGGAGCCCCCATGACCAGCTCTGGACCGGGCCAGACTTCTTCCAGAATTCCAGCCCTCGCTCCCACTTCCGCCCCGGAGGCTTGTTTTACAACATGATTGAACCACCCCATTATTTAATAAAGCTGTCAGAACAACTGATTTGTGCAATGGATGTGGTGCTCTTCTCTCTCTCTCTCCTTCAGATTTTATAAACCCTGAAGTTGTTCCAAGAAGACAAGAGAGTGTCGGGAGCATCAATTACACAGCAAGAAGATGGGGAGCACCCAGGCAGGGGCCGTGCAGAACGAGCAGCCCCTGAAGCCCAGAGGGACAAGGACCCCCAGAGTCCCACTAGGAAAGATCAGGGCAGCTGCTCTGAGCAGGGGGTTGGGCCATGGGCAAGGGCAGTACACAGGAGACAACCACTTCTCCTGCATGCAAGGATGGGGGGTGCAATCACGGTGGACTTCCTGGAGGAGAAGTCCAGACTTTATCTTGAAACTGGGGCAGGAATTTGCCATGGAAAAGGGGTGCAAGGGAATTGCACATAGAAGGAACACTGAATGGGCAAGGCCACTGTATCTGGGGTCAGGGGCTGAGGCCAGAGCCCGTGCAGTCCTGGATGCTTAGGTCAGGTCCTTGGTCTCCAACTAGGGGTCACTCAAGAGCAGCAGGATTCCCAGAGCCACAGGGTCCAGAAAAGGGGCAATTACCTGTACCCCACCTCTGGCAAGATGGGGAGCCCTGGTCCCCAACCCCAACATGGGAGAAGGCAGTCCTGAGGCCCCTGGAATCTGAGGGCCACCTGGGTGACCCCATACCCCAACCCTGGGTCCTGCCCTCCTGCATGTCCCAGTTTTCACAGGCTCATGGCTTCCTGGCTAAGTTCTATCTCTCCTAGTCCCCGTCCCCACCCCACCCCCACCCCCAGCAAAGGTGACCTTATGAAGAAGTTCTGTCCAGTGGGTACAGGAGAAATGCTGTTTGCAGCCTCAGGGGCAAAGTGCTAAAGGGAAGGTTCATGCCACCCAGCTCTCCTTCTCCCCTTCCCACTGGCTGGAATGTAGCTGTGATGGCAGGAGCTGGAGCAGCCATCTTGGCCACAAGACGGAGGCTGCATGTTGAGAACAGCAGGGCAACAAGACGGAAGTGCCTTGTCCCATGCTGTGGTGACACCAAGCAAGCCCTGGGCTGCTCACGCTTGCACCATGTTTGTCACACAAGGGAGGCACAACCTCCACCTTCAGCTTCTCTTAGTTCTGGTGCTGGCCTGAGTCTGCAGTCCGACTCACTCCCAGAGTGTCCCCCCGCCCTGCCTGGGCCTGTGACTCCCCCCAGGAAGCACCTGCCTGGGTTTCCTGGGCAGTGAACCCAGGTGGGTACCAGGGGCTCATTGGCAGGACTCACAGGACAAGACCCAGGACACCAGTGAAACGGGGCGATGGCACAGGGCCGCGCTTTCTGGCGTTTGCCACCACTGTTTATTATGCGATTGGGTTGCTATAACGTGAGGGGACCAGGCTGTAAATAAAATTCTGCACGACGAGACCTGCACACAGGGACTAGCTCCAGTCCTCAATCCTTTCATCGGAGGTCAGGAGGGGACCCCAGAAACCCACCCTCCCTCCCCCAGAGCTCACAGCCTCCCACCACTACCTGCCTGAAGCCCCTGTAATGTCCTGTTATGCCTTTGCCCCTGTTAATAGCAGCCCCCATAAGAGCCCCCAGAATGCTGGGGCGCCCACAGCTCGGCACTCTGATCCCTGTTCATCTCCACAAAGCCCCCAGGCCCAACCTCGGCTCCAGTGGCCTCCCTGTGGGAGAGGGGCCAGCTCTGCCGGGGGCTCCCCGTCTGGAGGAGGTGAGGGGAGCCGA
The DNA here is from genome assembly GCA_004027775.1 of Bradypus variegatus. Classification (NCBI taxonomy): domain Eukaryota; kingdom Metazoa; phylum Chordata; class Mammalia; order Pilosa; family Bradypodidae; genus Bradypus; species Bradypus variegatus. The sequence goes on from PVKY010007499.1 coordinate 11,584, forward strand.
CGGAGCACCTGCAGGGCTCGGACCAGAGTCCCTGCCTCGGTCCCTGGCTGCTTCCAGACCTCCCCATGCACCATCTGCCTCTGGAGGTGACTGTCCCTCCATCATAGCACAAGGCCCGGAACCGTCAGCACTGGCTCCTCCTTGGCCTCCCCACCCACGAGGCCCCACGTCTGACCCACATCCTGCTCCCGATGTCCCCACGGGGCCCCAACACCCACTTGGCAGATGGATAAGGGAACAAGCGAACACGTGAGTGACATCGGGAATGGTCGGCGTTGAGTAGGAAACGTCTCTGAAGACGCTGGTGTCACCGGCCCAGCGCGTCACAGAGGGGAGGGACATCTCCCTGAGGAAGACGGGATGGCGATGGTGACGCCACGCTGAGGCCACTGACGGTGGCTGTGGCCTCCCTGGCGCTTTCCTGGCTGTGGGAAGCTGGACAGCAGCTCCCCAAGGCCCTCCATGCCCTGGCTCCATGAGGCGGTTGCTCTGTGTCCCCTCAGAAGGCTCATTCCAAGTCCCGGCCCTGGTCTGGTGAACGTGGTCTTATTGGGAAATGGGGTCATTAGAGATGTCTTCGGGCCCATTGAAATGGGGCCATCCTGGGGTGCTCATGAGAGGGGGGCAGAAGGAGGACGCCTGCGTGACCACAGGGACAGTGATGGGGTCGCCATACTCTCCGGCCACCACCAGAGCCAGGAGAGGCAGGAGCAGACGCTGGAGGGAGTGCGTCCCTGACACCGAGAGCCGGCGTCTCCGTTGTTTTAAGGCACCAGTTCTGGGCACCTCATCAGACCAGCTGTAGGGAACGGAGACCCCTGCCCCCCAGGACCATGACTATGTCCCTTCACGTGGCAAAGGGGACTCGCAGGTGAGAAGAAGGGAGGGACTGAGACAGGAGGTGATCCTGGCTCAGCTGGGGGCCCTGTGGTCCCAGGGGGACTTGTGAGTGGAGATGGGAGCGAGGCAGGAGCCCGAGGCGCAGCCACCACAAGGGGTGCAGGCGGCTCCCAGCCCCTGCAGTCAGCAAACGGGGTCTCCCTGGAGAGTCCGGAACGAGCCCCCTGGCCAGCTCCTGGCGGTCCGCCCCGTAAACTCGGTTTGGGCTTCTGACCCCAGGACGGCCTGAGAACACATCAGTGCGGCTCACCCCACTCGGTGCCGTCACCGGGACAGCAGGAAAAGAAAATGCAGACGGGGGGGTGCTCAGCCCCCAATCTCAGCTCTGCTTATCCCTCAAGTCCGAAATCCCCGCCGGGAACGGACAGCCTCGTGCCACAGTGGAAACAGGCCATCGGGGGACGTGCGGCCCCGGGGAGAGGACACCTCCCTGGCACCTGTGCGGTTCTGGAGCCCTGGCGAGGCCGGGTGCCGCGGGGACCAGGTGTTTTATGCTGAACGTGAAAGCTACTTTACACGGGAGGTTTCACACAGACCTTTAAGGCCCCTGGAAATCACTCACACCAATCGGAGATGCAATAATTGAACCCCACAAAGATTACCGAGGAGCTGCTGCAGCTCTAAGGAGAGGATAATAGAGATAAATTAGGTCCCCTCCCCTTCCCCCACTGCCTACCACCCAACCCCCATGGAGGGGCTCCCTCAGGCGGCAGAGACCCACAGCAGGGAGGTGGCAGTCAGCTCTCCTTCAGGACCCGAGGCAGGTCCAGAAGTTTCTGCGCATGTCCTTGTTCTTGACCAGTTAATTGGCTTAGGCATGGAAGAGAGAGGCTGAGAATAGAGATTTGATCACATGTGGCCCAGGACAATTCTTCCCAACTTAGTGCTGTGCTCTGAGCCCTGGACCCAGATAGAAACAGAGCCCGGATCTTAGTCACATGCTGAGCCCTGATCCCAGTGACAAATTGAGCCCTGATCCTGGCCACTTATTGAGCCCTGAACCTCTTCACATGCTGAGCCCTGCTCCTCTTCACACCCTAAGCCCTGACCCTGATCACATGCTGAGCCCTGATCTTAGTCACATACTAATCCCTGACCCTGATCACATTCTGATCCCTGATCCCAATGACACATTGAGCCCTGACTATCTTCACATACTGAGCCCTGATCCTGGTTACACACTGAGCTGTGACCCTGGTTACAAGCCAAACCCTAATCCTAGTTACATGCTGAGCCCTGACACTGATCAAATTCTGAGCCCTGATCCCAGTGACACACTGAGCCATGATCCTGGCCACAAGCTGAGCCTTGACCCTCTTCACACACTGAGCGGTGGCCCATGTCACATGCTGAGTCTTATGCCAGTCACATGCCAAGCCTGATCCTCTTCACACACTGAGTCCTGACTCTGGTCACCACACTGGGCCCTGATATCCTGGTGTCATGCTGAGCCCTGATCCTGGTCACAAGCTGAGCCCTGACCCTCTTCACATGCTGAGCCCTTATCCTCTTCACACAGTGAGCCCTGACCCTAATCACACACTGAGCTCTGACCCTCTTCACACGCTGAGCCATGGCCCATGTCACATGCTGAGTCTTATGCCAGTCACATGCCAAGCCTGATCCTCTTCACACACTGAGTCCTGACTCTGGTCACCACACTGGGCCCTGATATCCTGGTGTCATGCTGAGCCCTGATCCTGGTCACAAGCTAAGCCCTGACTGTGATCATATGCTGAGCCCTGATCCTGGTCACACCCAAGGCCTGACCCCTTGTTTCTCCTTTGTTTGTCTTGATCCCAGGAACAGTGGCTGCTCCCTGAAGTCACCACATTCACTCACCCAGCCCCTCATTGAGCACCCTGCACACCGGGCTCTGGCTCTGCTCTGTTGCACTACAGCAAGAACCCCCTTCCTCAGGGAGTTTAGTCTTGTGAGGGGAGATCAGAGAGAGCTTGGGAGCAGTCACTGTCAATCAAGTGTTATGAGCAGCTCTCAGCCTGCAGGGGTGTCAGCACTAGCCGTCATGCCCAGCCTCACTCAGTCCCCCCAGGCTGACCCAGGGGGCCACTAGCCTTCTCTGCCTCTGTGTTCTGCATCTCCAGGGCAAACCCATGCCCTCGCTGACCTCTGAAGTGCCATCCCTGTCCAGGTCACTACGTGGTGGTGGCTGAGCCAGGATCCCGTCTGAGTGGCCTCACTCCAAGGGCTCTGCTGGTTCTGGTTCAGAAGGGCTGAGTGGTGAGAGATGGAACAGTCTGTCCATCTGGTTGGAAACCCTGTGTGCCACTTACCAGGGGCCTGTGTGTCTCAGGGCCGGTTACATCCCTTTCCGAGATTGGCCCAGCTCACAGTGGAATGACAACTCCACTCCTGGGGTCGT
>PVKY010007500.1:0-14876 GCA_004027775.1 Bradypus variegatus
GAAGAAAATGGACAACAATAACAGAAAAATTGGCTAGAGATATCAATAATTATCAGCACAGGAAATCCAAATGGCTCATAGCATAATGAAAAGATGTTCAATCTCACTCATAATAAAAAGCATACAAATTAAAAATATGCTGATATATTATTTCTGACTTATAAGATTGGAGAATATCCAAAATTTAAGAACACACTGTTAGCAAGACTGGGAAAATAATTACTCTCATACATTTTTAGTGGGTATGCAAAGTGGTTCAATCCCTACGGTGGAGGATTTGGCAATATATAGCAAAATTGCTTAGGTAAATCCTCTTTAACTCAGCAATCACACTTCTAGGAGTCTATTGCAAAGATTCACTGGCAAAATATAAAAAGGCATAAATACTAGGTGATTTATTGCAGCATTCTTAGTAAGAGCAAGACTGTATAATACCAAAATGCTCACCAAAGCTGACTGGATGAATAAACAATTGCACTTTCACATGAAGAGAGACTAAGGAACTGCAAAAAGGAAACAGGAATATCGCTATATTCTCCTATGAAGGGATTCCCAGGATATATTAAGTGAAAAAAATCAAGTGGAGAAAAATATGTCCAGTATGCCACCAATTATCAAACAACAGGGGAGGGTATAAATATATATACATAATTGCTCATATAAAAAATAGCAGAATAAAGCATACTTTTTAATGGTGCCTAAAGAAGAGGGAGAGGGGAAATAGGATAGAAAGAACAGGATTAGAAGTTAGACTTCTTTGTATGCACCTTGTTTTATAGATTTGATTCAAATATTTATATATAGATTTACATAATTATAAAATAAATTTAATTTTAATTTTAAAAAGCAAGTCCTAAATATCAAAATTAAAATGAAACAAATTTAACTGTTTATCCAGATGATGGCACAGCCACACTGAGAGAAACTATTCACAAATAACTTTAAAATACAGTCGTTTGTATATTATATTATAAGGACAAAAAGCTGCAAAACAAACAAACAAACAAACAAAAACAAATGTAAACTGCTTCCCGTTATCATATTGTTTGTGATATGCTGTTTGTGAAATGAGTAGTTATTTTGTATTGTTAAGAAGTGGGTTTTTTGAATGTGTTAAATAAGATTCAAACATATGATTGATGAAGTGAAACTAAAAAACCATAGATTTGTCCTAGATTTGAATCGGAAAAATCAGTATGAATTTTGATTTTATTTTTTTAAAAATTCCTAGCTGTGTACATGGAAGAGGCTTAGAATCAATGGCCTACCCAGTAGCAATAAGTACCCTAATACTCAGATTGTGGTCTCTAAGCACAATTTCCATTATAAAGAGTCTGGGATCCTTGAAAAAGTGGCTGATTCCAGGTCTAGGGCAAGAAATGAAGCTGAAATGCCTTGTCACACCAGAAACCAAGAGAACTAGTAAAGATTTAGTTTGGTAATTCCTCAAAAAGTTAAATATAAAGTCACCACATAATCCAGCAATTTGACTCCTAGATATATACCCAATAAAATTGACAGCATATGTTTACACAAAAACATGTACATGTTATGTTCATAGCCATATTATCCATAATAGCCAAAACGTGGAAACAACCCAAGGGGCCGTCAACTGGTGAATGGATAAATAAAATGTGGTATATCCGTACAATGAAATATTATTCAGCCATAAAAAGGAAATATGACACATACTACAACATAGATGGACCGTGAAAACATTATGCTAAGTTAAATAAACCAGATACAAAAAGGACGAATATTGCATGATTCCAGTTATACAATTTATTTAGATCAAGCAAATTCATAGAGACAGAAAGAAGAATAGTGGTTGCCAGGGTCTGGGGGTAGTGAAGAATGGGGAGTGACCGCTAATGAGTATGGGGTTTCCTTTTGGAGTGATGAAAATATTCTGGAATTACATAGTGGTGGTAGTTGCATAACTTTTTGACTATATTAAAAACCACTGAATTGTACACTTTACACTTTACATGGGTATATTTTATGCTATGTGTATTATCTCAAGAAAAAAATGTATATTTAAAAATTTTAAACATTCAATGCCAAACAAACAACAACAAAAAAGGGACTTAGGCACAACCTAAATAAACTCCCATCTACTGAAGAAGGGACATTTTTAAATATTCAATTTTATTGAGATGTATCAACATACAATACAATTATCCAAAGTGTACAATCAATTGTTCACAGTACCATTATATAGTTGTACATTCATCACCACAGTCAATTTTTGAACATTTTCAGTACCCCCCAGCAAAAATAAAAATAATAACAAAAATTAAAGCAAAAAAGAACACCTGAAACATCCCATCCCCCTATGCTTCCCTATTACTCATCTGTCTTTTTTGTCCCCATTTTTCTACTCATCTGTCCATACACTGGATAAAGGGGAGTGTGAGCCACAAGGTTTTCACAATCACACGGTCACACCATGTAAGCTATTTAGTTATATGACCGTAGGAAAGGACATTTTGAGCACCAATAATAATGACTACAAGTGATTAATATAACTCAAATATTTTAAAATCATGAGTTGGAGGATACCAGGGAACTAATACATTATTTTGAAAACTATTAATAATAGAAAGTATCTAGCATTCATCCTGTCTTTCCAGTATGAACTGTACTTAAGAGTAACCAAATAGTTGATGAGGAGCAGATTCTTTCTATACAAATATTTAAATTAATTACAATGAAGGAATGATAGATTTAGAATGCAGTCATTTTGCAACCAAGATGAATGAATGGATCTACACAAATAATAAGCAATGGCTGCTAACATCACAAAGAGAGACAATCAGACATTATATATTCCTGATGGAAGCATCCAATAACATTTATGAAGTACTCTTGCCAAAAAAATCTAACCAGAATCTGATCAGGCCTTAGTAAACAGAGGAACTTGTTAAACAACTTCACAGGATGCAATTCTCAAAATACAAACTGTGGGAAACCCTACAGGACAAATAATCTGGCTTGCTTAACTACAACAAAATGACAAGGAACAAAAGGGTGGAAGTGGAATCTATAAATAACAAAGATTTAAGAGATGTATAAATCAATTCCAATGTATGAATGTTTTTTTAACCCTGCTTCAAATAAGCTTTTAAAAAATTTTAAGACAAGAAAAATTTTTATTAGACAATCTAGGAATTGTGAACTTTGACTAAATATTTGATAACTTTAATGAATTATTAATAATTTGAGGAGTGATAACATTATAGTTATATTTAAGAGTCCTTATCCTTTAGAAATACATATGAAATATTTACAGATGAAATGCTATGATGTCTGGCATTTGCTTAAAATTAATCTTGGGATGTTATGGGAAATGGATGAAGATTTAGATGAAACAAGATTGGCTACCAATTAATAATAGTCAAAGCTGGGTGATGGAAGCATGGGAGTTCCTTATGTTATCCTCTTTTGTATATGACTGAAATACTCTTTAATAAAATATTTAAGAAGAAGAAAATAATTATCTCTAGGGATTGGAAAATGGGGGTAGTATGGGAAGATTGGGTTTTTTAAATCATCACAATCACTGTAGAATCATCTTTTTTATACTGTATGTGCATGTATACCTTTAATTTTAAAAAGTATATTTAAAAAACTGAAATGTGAAGAGGACCTGCTACAAATATGATACTTAATGGTGAAACTTTAGAAACAATCCCATTAAATTCAAAAACATGTCAATGATGCCTGCTCTTCAACATTATACTGGAATCTTAGCATTTTAATAAGACAAGAAAAAGAAATAAGAGCTAAACAGATTGGGAAAGAAAAGGCAAAATTATTGTGACCTGCAGACAATATTATATGCAGAGATAATTCAAGAAATTTACAGACCATAAAAGTATGCAGCAAAATTGCTGGATATTAGAGCAAGATACAAAAATTAATAGTGTTCTATACACTAGTAAAAGCAGTTAGTTATTAGAAAATGTGGTAGAAAAAAATTTCTATGTATAACAGCAATGGAAACTGTATAGTCCATAGGAAAAAATCTATCAAAATATGGAAAGATATCTATGGAAATATTATAAAATATTAATGAAGGACGTAAGAATGGACCTGAATAAAATCAAACATATGTCAATTATCCTCCAAATTAATCTATAAATTAAATGACATTCCAATAAAAGCACAACAGATTTTTTTTTTTGTGGAACTAGACAAACTGATACCAAAATTCCTACGGAAGTTCCAAGAATTGTGAAAAACATTTTGAAAATAAGAATAAGGTGGGAGAGGGCTTTGGGGGCTTAAATCAAGGTTTATTATAAAGCTTTGGTATCTGCAATAGTGAAAAATTGGGGCAGAAATAGAAAAATAAATCAATGGAACAGATCAGAGATGCTAGAAACAGCCTCACACATGTTTTGAAACTTGGTATAATATACAAGTGATAGTTGGGAGATGATAGACTATTCTATAAATGGAGTGATCAGTTTGCCATAGGGAAAAAAAATGAAGTTAGGTTCTTGCCTCACACATATGCAAAAATAAATTCTAGGTGGATTAAAGATCTTAATATGAAAAACAAAAGTTAAATCTATTAGAAAATTTAAGAAGGAAATCCTGGAGATAGAGAACACAAGACACAAATAGCAGAAATAACAGAAAATATTGATTACATCAAAATTTAAATTTTCTGTATAGCAAATGACTTCAAAGTTAAAAGATGCATGCTAGACTGAGAGAAGATATTTGCAACATATCAGACTGCATAAAGGATTCATATCAGAATATATAAAGAAGTCCTACAAATCAATTAAAAAACAGCTTAATAAAAAAACTGTGCAGAGGATATGAACAAGCAATTCACAGAAGAAGAAATCCAAACAACAAATAAATATTTAGAAAGATTTTCAAAATAATTAGTATTGAAGGAGTTATAAAATAAAAGCAAAACAAACTAATTCACATCTAATAGATTTGTAAAAATTTAAAAGCCAGACTGTGAGGATACTGGGAAACTCAACTACACTAGCAGAAGAATAAATTAGCAAATCTAGGGAGCAATATGGCTGTACCTTGTTGAAAATTCGTACACTGTAAGACCTAACCATACTTATACCTAGTATATATTTCTGAATATATCCTGAAAGAAATTCTCACACATGAACACAAGGAGATACGTACAAGAATGTTCTTTGTGGCATTTTAAAAAATAAATAGAAAAAAAGAGAGCTGGAAATAGCTTAAATGGTAGGGTTCTGGGTAAATAATACGTGTTATAGTCACATGCTGCATACTATACAGCAGTTCCAATGAACGAACTGGATCTGATTTATGTAGCAGCATGCGCAGATTTCAAAAATAATGTAGAATTAAAAAAAAACAAGTACCAGAACGGTACATATAGTATGATGCCATTTATGTAATATTTAAAAACACATATTTAAACATATATAATTTAAAATGGATATATCAAGAAATGAATGTTAGGGAGAAGGAAAATGGAGACAAGCGCTGACATCCCTTTTGAGAAGTTTTCCCGTGAAGGGGAAGAGCTATCAATAGCTAGAGGTAGGGGTCCCATGTCTGGGGAAGATTATGATGATGATGATGATGATGATGGACAACTAGAGCCTGCTTGCATGCAGATGGGAATGCCCCAGCAGACAGATTGAAAATGATCACTCTGAAGGACCTTGAGAAGGTGGAAGCTTGGGCTGCAGAGCACAAAAGGAAGATACCACTGTGTTGTAGAGGAGACATGGTGAGTGTTTGAACTGTGGCAGAATGAAGTGGTGGAAGGGAACTTGTAGGCTGTTTAGGAAGTAGAACCTTCAAGCACTGAGGTTAATTGGATGTGTGGATGGGTGACATTGTAAAGGGAAGCCTGCTTTGAATAAAAGGCAAGACAAGACCTCCCTACAATTATAGATCCTGCCTCTTCTGTTGCTCTGTCACCATGCTATCTTCACTCTTATTGAGCTTCTACTCTGTTTTAGAGGGAGTCTTGGTAATGTACCTTGTATGTGTACTGAAAATAAGGGAATTCCATAACAAATGCCACACAATACCATCTCTACTGAACTGAAGCTCCCTTTTAATTTTTATTTATTTATTCTTTTTTTTTTATTTGTACCACCAGCACCCAGTGCCTTTTGCCTAGTGTGTGCAAGTCATATTATTTCTCTGGGCCAGAGGGTTATCCCCTCAGGAAGGATGGCTAACTGCGGTTAGGACATCGGAACTGCTTTGGTGCATGAAAGGCACTCAGAAGAGGCCAAGGGTGATAAGACATCCCCTTGGGTGCAAATACCTCCTCACACCTGCAGCACCCGGGATTTCTCCCGCCCTCCCCTCGCATCCAGCGCACAAGGGCTCTCAGCTCTACCTCCCTGCATCCTCCACCTTTCTCCTATCACCACCGTTGCCCCTCCCCATACACGTCCCCACTTCTTCCTCCTTCTGTAGCTCCAAGTCTCCCACCAGTGTGGCGATCATACTCCCAAGGCGAAGGGCTCTGTCTGGGGCACTGCCCCGCCCACCTGGCCACCCCTGCAGATTCCTGGACTTTTCGCGGGCTAGCTGGGAGCCCCCGGTACGGGGCGCGCCCCAAGAGCTACCAGCCACAGTTCTCCAGGTAGGTGAGACGAGTTTGGCACTATCGCCACCCCATCCAGGTGTGCACCTGTCTGGGGTGAAAGTCCGATGCTTCCAGGGTGTGAGCGTTGAAGAGTTTGTCTGTCTGAGGGTCTGAGGTCCTGCAGGCTGGCAAGTACTCCCCTCAGTAGCCTGCCTCTTTCCCTCCCTGCCCCTCGTCCCCAGCCCTTTCTGTCCCTCCTCCCTCCCCTTCACTCTTCCCCTCCCACCCCGGCCGGACTTCCCGGGTGGCTGCCTGTGGGTCTCACTCCGCCCTCCCAGGCAGGAGCCAACCGGCGGGCCGAGGGGCTGCTGGGCTCTGGGGGGAAGCCCATAAAACCCGCTCAGCCCGGGCCGGGGCACTTACGCTGGCCCCACCGCCCAAGGCTTCGCCCGGGACGCGCGGGCTTGGCTAGGGCCGCCAGCAAGGCGGGCGGCGCCGACGGCTTCTAACGGCGCTTCCGTGCAGGCTTAGAGGCATCGGCTTTCCGCTTCCAGAAAAGTTTGGAGAATAGAATTTGGGGTGGATTTGGGAGTAGTGGCAGCTTCCCCCAGCCTTCCTTCCAGAAGCCTCACCTACACGGCCTCCTCCATTCTTCCCATCCTGACACCCTGCCTCCCTGAGCCCCAACCCCCCCCCACCCCCTTCTCTCCTGGGTTCCTCCTCCCTTCCTCCTGATCGGGAATGTCAGCCACATCTTCTCCTTCCTCTTCTCTTTCTCTGTCCTCTTAACTCTTACCACTTAATTTCAAGCTCTCTCCGTGTCGTTGCCACCCTTCTTTCTCTCTACTATAAACGTTTTCCTCCCCACTCCATCTGTCAAACCTCTGCACTTGCGTCCATCTCCTCTTTCCATCCTTCTTTCTCTCCTTCCCTCCCAGCAAACCTCAACCATGGATTCTGGGTCTCTTTGGGCTGCCAACTCAACCCCTGGGGGGGTCTCTGCCCCCAATGCCACAACACCCTGGCTGGGCCGGGATGAGGACCTGGCCAAGGTGGAGATCGGGGTCCTGGCCACTGTCCTTGTGCTGGCGACAGGGGGCAACCTGACTGTGCTGCTGACCCTGGGCCGGTCAGGTCACAAGCACTCCCGCATGCACCTCTTTGTGCTGCATCTAGCCTTGACCGACCTGGGCGTGGCTCTTTTCCAGGTGCTGCCCCAGCTGCTGTGGGACATCACCTACCGCTTCCAGGGCCCCGACTTCCTCTGTCGGGCCATCAAGTACCTGCAGGTGCTCAGTATGTTCGCCTCCACCTACATGTTGCTGGCCATGACGCTGGACCGCTACCTGGCTGTCTGCCACCCCCTACGCAGCCTCCAGCAGCCCAACCAGTCCACCTACCCACTCATCGCTGCTCCTTGGCTGCTGGCCGCCCTCCTCAGCCTTCCTCAAGTCTTCATCTTCTCCTTGCGGGAGGTGATCCAGGGCTCGGGGGTGCTGGACTGCTGGGCAGACTTCCGCTTCCCCTGGGGGCCACGGGCCTACATCACTTGGACCACCCTCACCATCTTCATCGTGCCTGTGACCGTGCTCACGGTCTGCTACAGCCTCATCTGCCACGAGATCTGTAAGAACTTGAAGGTCAAGATGCAGGCTGGGAGGGTAGAAGGACGGGGCTGGAGGACCCCAGGCAGGCCCTCTCAGTGTGCCCCAGCTGCAGCCACGCAGGGGCTGCCGTCCCGGGTCAGCAGCACCAGTACCATCTCCAGGGCCAAGGTCCGAACAGTGAAGATGACCTTTGTCATTGTGCTGGCCTATATCGCCTGCTGGGCACCCTTCTTCAGTGTCCAGATGTGGTCCGTGTGGGACGAGAACGCACCTGATGAAGGCAAGTGTGTGGTCTGGGAGGGAGGGGTGAGGTGGAGAAGAACAGGGAAGGGGTCATGGAAGGGTTAATACAGGGATCACAAACTCAGAACCTCCCAGGGCCAGGCAGGTAACAAATGGGTGAAGCAGCTAAAAAAGATGATGCCTCCCCCATGTGAAAAGGGGCAGCTACAACTCCCATCCAGCCAAATGATGGCGTGTGAGCATCTTTGATGGGAAATTTCCGGATTGTTAGTTTTAGTAACTAATTGAAAAAACTTTAAAATATTATGTGGCCCTACGAAATATGATTGTTGACAGATTTGGCCAACCAACCGCTGGTTTGTTTGATGAGCTTTAGAAGCGTAGAGTGGGAGCTGCAGTGATCTTCACGTGTTCCTGTCTAGGAAGGCATTTGATTCTCTGGAGAGGTGAAATAAGGGGAAGGCTGTGCATGAATTTAACACAATCCTGCCCCCAAAAAGGCATGGAAATAATACCAAAGTGTCATGGGCCCATTTTACCCCTTCTTAAGTATCTTTCTTGACTTTGGTCCAGACAAGGAGCTATTTGCAAATTTGCAAATTACTCTTGAAGAAATGAGCATATTCATTTTAGCCAATTGTAAGGAACTCCCTGGTGTGGCCAAGCATAGAAGAGAAGGAAGGAGCGCTTCCACATGCCAAGCGCATTTGGTCCTCACGCTAGTTTTCGGTGGCTGACTATTTTAAATCTGAGCAACCTGAGGCTCAGAGAGGCAAAGTAACTGACCCAAAGCACTACTGCTAGTAAGTGGAATCAGGGTTTGAACTGGGGACATCATAGGCCAAGCTTTATTCGCGACGTGGCTTTCCTTCCAGCCATCACAGCTCAGCCAATACCAGGGCTGAGGTGGTCATTCATCCCTTTTTAATGAACCTCCGAGACGATGGGGATCCTGCCGCGCAGCCTGTAGGGCCTTTCCCGCTGCCTGCTGTGCCCACCATCATCACTTTTCCATCTCTCACCACCTCACCCCTCTCCTGTGTCTAGTGATTTGCCACTTACTAAGGCCATCTCTGAGTAAGAAGGACAGGAACAAAGTGTTATGTTACAGGCAATGTGCTCTCTTAGAAAAATGAAAGTCCTTGGAGACCTTTGTGGCTGGGCTGAGATTCATTATTTTAAACTCACTTTCTGGTACACCCAGTTTCCCTCCACAGCATGCTGGCCTCCTGGCCTCTTGGCCCTGAGTCTTTGGTCAGAGACTGCCTCTCTCCCTGCCCTGGCCCCTGACTGTGAGCTGAGTTTCTGCCAGGACACAGGGGTGGCTTGGAACTGTGGTTCTCTGCGCACGTGTCCCATTGGTTTGCTCACGGGGGTGGTCACTCCTGGCCCTAGGGAAGGGAAGAACCCTTGATAGAAGGCACAAGTTATGGGGGTGGGAAGCCACAGGGGTGGCTGGGCATTGTGGATCCAACCTCAAGGGTTGAGAATGGAACATGGAGCCTCTGTGGGCCTGGATGTGCCTCTGTGGCTCACCTCCAGCTGCTGCCTGGGCCTGGCTAAGACAGGGGCCAAACCCAACAGATGCTTGCCAAATGTAGGAACTCATGGATGCCCTCTGCCCTTTGCCTAAATTAGGCAGTAAATATACATTGATGGAGCAGAAAGAATGAATACTTATTCCAGCCTCTCAGCCAAAGCAGCTTTCTAAGTCTCCTGCAGCCCCTCATCACCATGTTAACTGGGAAGCATGTCAGAACCTAGGCCCAAATGAAGGAGGCTGAGCTTGTTGTTGAGGCTGATCCCTCCCTCAGTTACCAGTGCTCCCCTTCCCCCTCATTTCTGTTCCCACCCCCATAACTCGTGCCTTCTATCAAGGGTTTTTCCCTTTCCTGGGGCTGGGAGTGACCACCCCTGTGAGCAAACCACTGGGACATGCGCACAAAGAACCAGCATCTCTAAAGAGCCCAGATCAGTGAACTTTACAGAGTAGGCACATGAGCTTGGCCTCTGACTTCGTTGATTGGAACCTTGCACAGAGTGCAGGGTCTCTGCCTTAGAGCTGGGAGACCTAGGTTCAAGTGGTGGTTCTTATTAACTGCGCACAAAAAATTGAATAGGATACCCCTAAGATTTCTTCCAGCTCAGACATTGCATGTGATGATTCTGCAGCCTCCACTGCAAAGCAAGTAACTCTATGTGACCCGTGCCATAGCTGCAAATGTGGTGTGCCTAGCAGGAGGCCTGGACCCATCTCAGCAGCACTGCTGTTAGCCTGAGGACTTTTATTCAGTCTTTAAGAAGAAACTTGTGCCTGGAAGGAATTTGTGCAATCTTCACACTCTCATGTTTTGGATCCCCTCCCTTTAGGAGGGTGTAGTCTCCTAAGGACACAGAACAAGCAGTGGTCTGAAACAGGCTGCTTGAGTGCCCTGTACCCAGAATCTGCCTCTCCTGCTGCAGTTGGCGATGATGGCAGGGAAGTCACATTCCAGTCGTTGCCCTCCCAGGTCTCCAGCACAGGACCTGGCACAGAAGCAGGGCTCACATGCTCAAATGACCAAGGGACCAAATGGGTGCAGCTGCCCCTGAGGGCTTAAGGAGGAAAGAATCCAGAAGGCAATGTGTGTCCATGATCTATAACATAGATGGGGATGCGGTAGAGGAGGCTGAACTTGATCTGGTGGTCCAGAATCCTGGTTATTTTGCCTGCGTGTTATATAGAGGTTGCCTTATCCTAAGTCTACATCCATAAGAGGATTCAATGTCTATGATTTGGGACAAAGACAGTTTCTCCTATTTGGGTTTGTCCTATCCCTGACTGTGTTTACACTCCTAATTTCAACTTGGAGCACACCTCCGCTCCCACTCTCACTCTCTAGTTATAAAAAAAAAAAATCAGTGAGGTAAGACTCGAGTTGGGAGTCCCTGGTTCAAGTCCCTGTTGTGCTACTCCCTAATTATAGGCCCTCGAGTGAATCCCTTTCTTCTCCAGCATGTGGTTTACTTCTCTGTCTCTCTCTCTCAGGTCCCTTCCAGCTCTGCAATTCTAAGGCATCTTGTGCTTCTTTCTTGGCAGATTCCACCAACGTGGCTTTCACCATCTCCATGCTTTTGGGCAACCTCAGCAGCTGCTGCAACCCCTGGATCTACATGGCCTTCAACAGCCACTTGTTGCCACACCCCCTGCACCACCTTGCCTGCTGTGGGGGTCCCCCACCCCGGATGTGCAGGCAGCTCTCCAACGGCAGCCTCTCGAGCCACCACACTGTCCTGCTCACCCGCTCCAGCTGCCCACCCACCCACAACCTCAGCCTCAGCCTCAGCGTTAGGCCTGGGCCTGAGGAGTCCCTGAAAGGCTTAGAGCAGGCGGACGGGGAAGCCAGTGCTATGACCGGCATCTTCTAGGGCAGACTCCTAGAGTCTGGTGCTGCCCACAGAATTTGCCAAGGTTCTCTGCCCATCTCAGGCACCTGGAATAAAAGCCGGGAGGGTGAGGGTTGGGGTTAGGGGGAGCCCAGATTTGGGTAGGGCAAGGAGACCAGAACAGTCCCCCCCCACCCCTGATCTCAGAGCTGCCTTTGTTAGTGCCCAAGCTCAGATGCTGGGAGTCCGAGAGGCTCAAACCACCTGCGTCCCTGATTGCACCAAATTCACAGGGTATTTGTGAACACCCAGGCACTGGATGTGGCGGAGGGATCCAGATCTGGGCGGGCTTAGAAAGGCACTGTCTCTGGGTCCTCAGGAACCCTGAGGCCAGTTTCCTGCGTTGGCTGTGTGTCCTCCTCCTCACCTGACTAGCCCAGCCCGGCCCAACCCAGAGAGGAGAGAAGTGGAAAACTATGAGAGGGACTCTGTGCGGATCCGGGAATTGATGTGTGTGTGCATGTGTGGAGGAACGATTGTTTAATGAAGAAAAGTGGATGGGTATGTGGGACCTTGCCTGCCTCTGCCCATGTCTCCTGAAGGCGAGGATCTAACAGATTTGCCAAGATTTACCTAGTGCAAGATTTACCCGGTACCTGATAAGCACTCTGCAATTGCTAGTTCGTCTTCTCCCCATTCCAGCCCCCTCTGCAGAGTGGGTGACAGGGAGAAAGTGTGGTAGGGCGCATCGGGGTGAGGGTGGACAGAAGAAAGGAGGAAAGGAAGAGATGAAAATGGTTACCATAAGACTGAGACCCAGAAGGAGCCTCAGAGCTCATCTCTCCCATCCCTGCACCAAGGGATCCAGAATGTTCTGCCCTCTGGGGGTGCATGAAGGAG
Organism: Bradypus variegatus; assembly: GCA_004027775.1. Taxonomy (NCBI): domain Eukaryota; kingdom Metazoa; phylum Chordata; class Mammalia; order Pilosa; family Bradypodidae; genus Bradypus; species Bradypus variegatus. The sequence goes on from PVKY010007500.1 coordinate 12,679, forward strand.
ACCTCCTTTGAGAAAAGGTGTGATGATCATGGCTCTGGATTTCCTTGAGGCTCTCCAGAGCTTCCATTACAAATCATATGGTTGCTGCAGTCAAGGCAGGAGCCCAGGATTTGGATCTCAGTTCTGCCTTTAGCGATCTGTGTGACCTTGGGCAAGCCATTACCACCACCCCCCTTTACCTCACCCCCATCCCCATCTCCTCACCCAAGATCTCTGAGGTCTTTCCTTCCTGACTTTGCAGGACCAGGAGTGTGCACTCTAACTGAGGGCTCTAGAATTGATGGATTTGCGTGACAATGACATTTATACCCTTTGACTCAAGTCTAGTGACTGATGGTCCTGCCCTGACCATACTGCCAATTCTGTCCTCCATTCTGTGATCCATTCTGTCATACAATCCTCCTTTGAGGCCAAGAGAGACAGCAGAGCAGGGTTGACTCTGGAACTTTGCTCTACCCCTCCTCATTACTTCCAATGGGATTTATATTGTGAGTGGACCTCCTCCCCAACCCCCCAATTCTGGATCTAATTTAAGAGCCAGTGTTGGTGATGGAAAGAGCATTGGCCAAGAAGTCAAGTGTCCTGGGTCCAGTTCTGCCACCACCTCTGACTAATATGCATAAAAAGCTGGCTAGTCCTTGCTATCTCGGTTTGAGGGTCAAATAGGACCATGCGTGTAAAAGTGGTTTGTAAACCCAGGTGTGCTCTACTAGTGTAAGGGGTTACTAATGTGCTTAAGAGCTCCTGAGAGAAACTCTAGGGAGCAGGTTCACTCTTTGCCCCCTACTAGGGAAGCTTTGAGGGATGATTGTGACTGTGCAAATGCATTTGTTTAAGAGGCCATTCAGCTCTGAGCAGTCTTCTCAGGCTTACTTAAAAGAAACGAGTCTAGGTGGAGTGTTGCGAATGAGCAAAGCACCCCAGGCCAGTCACTGCCAGAGAACCAGAGAGCAGGACAGGGGCCTCCAAGGGGATGAAGGCTCAGGGAGGTGGGGAGACCCATGGTCTCCTCATCCCTGGGCTCAGTGCCTGTGTCAGTGTTCTAATTTGCTAAAGCTGATGAAGTGCAATATACCAGAAACGGGCTGGCTTTTAACAGTGGGAATTTATTAGCTTAAAAGTTTACAATTCTGAAGCTGTGAAAATGTCCAAACCAAGGCATTACCAGGACAATACCTTCTTCCTGAAGAAAGGCTGCTGGCGGTCCTCAAGGCCCATGATAATGTCTGCTGGTCTCTCCCTTCTTTCCTGGGTTTTGTTTTGCTTTCAACTTCTGGCTGCTCCTTCTGTGGCTTTCTTTCTCAGTTTCCCTGGGGATTTTTTCTCTCTCCTGCCTCTCTTAGCTTCTGGCTTTTGTCTCTGGGCTTCTCTCTGTCTTTTATCCTCTTATAAAGGACTCCACTAAGAGAATTAAGACCCACCCTGAATGAGGTGGGTCACATCTCAATTTAAGATCCTACTCACCAAAAGATCCCACTTACAATGGGTCTACACCCACAGGAATGGATTAGCTTTAAGAACATGACCTTTTCTGGAGTACATACAGCTTCGAACCATCACAGTCAGCCTTTGACATCCAGCCAACTCTTCCCTGTCCATCTACCCAGTGGAGCTGGGCTCAGGTGCCTCCTATGCCAAACTGAGCTGCTGAAGTTGCTCCTTCCCCTGCTTATGTAAGTTCCCCCCTCTCTTCAGAGCCCTAGTGCCTGTAAAAGGTGCTAAGTAAACTTTTATTCACCATGATAACTGGGAGACAGAAAGAACACCAGCCTTGGATCCCCAGACCTGGATTTGAGTCCTGGCCTCACCCCTTTTCTACCTGTATGAATTTGGGCAAGTTATCCCATCTCTCTGAGCAACAGATTTCTCCTTTGTTAAATAGAAAGAACAGTGCCTGCCTTGTTGGAAGGAATGTGTAAGACTGTAGACTATAGAATGTTCTACTGGTGTTAGAGAAGATAATGATGACCTGACTCCAGATTGCATCTGGTGGGTGACTTCCAGGGCACTGGGCCCAAGAGAGTCTGTAGTCCAGAGAGTAGGAAGAGGAGCCCTGGAATCAAGGTTGGCCAAACATCTTTCATGTCTACTCTTCACCTTCCTTAGCAGCCCCCCTTAGCACTATTATATTTTCTGTTTTGCATTGCCTGAATCATATGTCTACAATGGGACACCATGTAAACACCTTTAGTCAAAGG
>PVKY010007501.1:0-14866 GCA_004027775.1 Bradypus variegatus
CAGATACCATAAAATGGGTTGGCTTAGCAATGGGAATTTACTAGTTTCCGAGCCTACAGTTTTGAGGCTGGGAAAATGTCCAAGTCGTGACATCGTCAAGGTGATGCTTTCTTCCTGAAGACCGGCTGCTGGTGTTCCTTGGCTCTGCCAGTGGCCAAGCACATGGCAGCGTCTGCTGGTCTCGCCTTTATTTTCCGGGTTTCCTTGCTTTGGCTTCTTGCCCCACCCCCACCCCCGGCTTTCTCTCTCTCTGTGCTCATCGGCTTTATAAAGGACTCCAGTAAGAGGATTAAGAGCCACCCTGGGCCACGCCTGAACTGAAGGATCCTCTTGAAAAGGCCCCCCTTACAGTGGGCCCACACACACAGGAATGGGCTAAATTTGAGAACGTGGTTTTCTGGGGTACATAAAGTTCCGAGCCACCACAACCCCCGGTCCCGCTGGGAGGAGGGTGCTTCTCTGTCCTGGGTGATCTCGAAGTGTCTGCCAGAGCCCGACAGCGGTGACGGGCTCTCTGTGTCCACAGGACAGAAGCTGCTGGACTCGCTGGCCGAGACGTGGGACTTCTTCTTCAGCGACGTGCTGCCCATGCTGCAGGCCGTCTTCTACCCGGTGCAGGTGCGAGGCCACCGCGTGCCGCCCGCAGAGGGGAGCTAGGTGCAGGGGTGTCGGGGAGGTGGCGGGGGGGGTGAGGCTCACACGTGGCGCTGTGTCTGCAGGGCAAGGAGCCCTCGGTGCGTCAGCTGGCCCTGTTGCACTTCCGGAACGCCATCACTCTCAGCGTGAAGCTGGAGGATGCTCTGGCCCGCTCCCACGCCCGCGTGCCGCCCGCCATCGTGCAAATGCTGCTGGTGCTACAGGTGAGTGTGGGCAGGGCGGGGCCGCAGGTGAGACGGAGGGGCAGGGTCACCTCCAGGGCCAAGGACAGGAGCCAGTTGACCCCAGTGTCTGGATGCAAGGATGGACGCCCCAGAAGGAGAGCCCTCGCCTAAGATTTGGGTCCACGTGGTTTATCAAGGGGGACACTCAGGAGAAGCCTTTAAGCAGAAGGGGACCAGGGAAGGGGCCAGACAAAAATGGGGATCCCCACCTCATGCCATGGGGAGCTCAAGCAGTGTGAAGGGCCCCACAGAATGCTCCTCGAGGGCGAGGGGCTGGGCTTTTGTTCCCCAGGTAGTTCAGGTGCCACTGGGGCTGCCCCCCCCATTTCTGACCACATTTCAGGCAGCTCTGGGTAAGGGACAGCCACGCTCAGCCATCTGGGGAGAAGGCACCTGCCCAGGGCAAGGAACCCCACGTGCCGCCAGCAGCACCCACTGCATGCTGGCCGTTTCTGTACCCGGCCGGCTCCCCAGCCCTGCGGTGGGCACAGCGCCCTCCAGTTGGCCGGCACAGTTCATTGCCATGGGCCTGATGGGGGCGGGCGCTGTCCGCTGCCCGATTTCACTGGCCAGGAAGCAGAGTCCGCACTTGCCCAGAGCAAACAAGGCCATGGGGTCCAGTTCATTGTTCTGACAATCCTTTTAAAATCAGGGTCTGTGAGTTGGCCCTGGGGGCAGGCAGCCGGGGAAGGTACACCCGGTGATGAGTGTGGAATTTGAAGGGGGGGTGGGGGCTGGTGGTTGTCCTGACATTTGAGGACCAAACTTGGGCCACCAGGTCTGCTTTGGTGGCACTTAGAGGGATTTTAGGTGGAGTCACAGCCGGGGGGCCTCGATTTTCCTCATCGGTTACCTGGGGGGGGGGTGAGCATGGAAAGAGCAGATGTCAGGTTTCGGGGCCAGGATTTGGGTGTCCCCCTGCAGCCCCCGCTGCCCCCAGAACCTGGCTCCACAGTCACAGCTCTGCCCCCAGGGTCCCCCCTCAGCTCCATTCTCTGGGGGTCACTGTCTGGGGTCCTGACCTTGCTTAACAGCCACGCAGCTGAGCACACACAGCTCCCCAGCCCCGGGCCTCCCCAAGCAGTGGGGAGAATGGACGGGACTTCAGGAGGAAGATTGAGGAACAAAGTGACACCATGTCTGCAGAACACCAGTGCACGTGGCCGATGAGAGCTGGGCCCTTGTTTCCTCGGCTGTCACCTCACTTGGGCAGAGACTGTTCCAGGGAGAGGGGGACCCTCTTTGTTTGGGGCTGTTGGGGAGACTTCTCAAGCACCCACAGAATCCCGCCACCGAGCTGAGTGCAGACTGGGACTCGGGAGACCCCGGGGAAGTGCTGGGGGGCCCCCTCCTCCCCCAGGTCTGCCGAGGCCCAGGTGGGCGCCGAGAACCTGTTGTCTCTCCTTTAACTTCTGCCCCAATGCGTCGTCTCCCTTATGGAGGAGCGCTGTCTTCCACCCATTCATTCATTCATCCATCATTCATTCACCCAGCAAGCACTCAGTGGGAACCCCCCGCCCTGTAGACTGCAGGGGAGGGGCTGGGGGCACGGAGCTGGGTGGACGGGAGCTTTGCCCTGGGGAGCAAGCCCTGGGCCGTCCCACTGGCCACCACTGCGGTGGGGAGCAGGTAAGCTCGGGCTCCAGGCCATGATCCTGACCCTTGCTGGGCGAGAAAGCCAAGGTCGCCAGGGTCAGCCAGCGTCTCCCGCAGGGCTGCTCAGCGCCTGTGGAAGCCAGGGCTCAGGGGCTTCCCCAGGGCAGAGCGCGGAGACCCCACCCCTTCTGGCCTGGGCCCTTTCCCATAGGCCATCAGGGTCCCCCAGAACCACAAAGGCTTCTGGGCATGGCAGGGAGCCATGGAGGGTGTTGGAGCAGGGGAGTGACCCAGGCCATGGGCTCTGAGAGACACTGGGGAGGGGGGCCAGGATGCCAGGGGGTCACAGTGGGGCCATCAGGGGGCCAAGACCCCATGGGAATGGAGAGGAGGCTGGGCCGTTCGTGGTGGTCTCGGAGCCGGGCCAGGGGGCCTGGCGAGTGGGGCCAAGACGCTGACCCTCCCTCCCTCCCTCGCAGGGGGTGCATGAGTCGCGGGGTGTGGGCGAGGACTACCTGCGGCTGGAGGCGCTCATCCAGAAGGTGGTGTCGCCATACCTGGGCACCTACGGGCTCTCGTCCAGCGAGGGGCCCCCCACGCACCCCTGCATCCTGGGTAGGTGTCACCGTTGCACCCCCCACGCCACCCCCGCCCCAGGCTGTCCAGTGGGTCTGCAGCAACCAGCCTGGGCTGCTCATTCGGGGGATGGTCCCTGCAGTTCATCCTCTGAGCAGCTGCTGGGTGCCCACCCTGCCATGGGAGAAGGCTGCCTGCCCCCTTCTAGGGGTCTGACTGGGGAGGCAGCCAACGAGCACACGGTCCCCAGATGATCCCTTGGAATGGTTTGTGGCAGGACAGGGTCTCCAGGTGACACAGGTGACCGCCAAGCTGAAGGGCGAGGGGCATCCCAGGGAGACGATAGCCAGTGCTAAGTTGGGGGGCTGAAGCCTGTCAGTGAATGGATGGGCAGCCTCATCCCGGGGGACACCTGGGTGCCCACACGTCTGCCTGCCGGGCCTATCAGCTCAGGAATGGCCCGGCAGCCCAAGGAGAGTTCTGTGCCACCCAGCCCAGCCCCGTGTGGCCCCCGGGAGGGACCCCAGCCCCGGAAAGGAGGGCGCCAGACCCCTCCTCCCAGCCTAGAGCCCCGAGCTGCTCACCATGCTGCGCCTGCCACCTGGCGGCCACTTCCGGAACTGCAGGGCCTGAGTGGGCTGGGCCCTCCCAACCCCCTACCTGGGCCCCGGCCCCCTGTTCCTCCCTCACCCCTCCACCCCGGGGCCCAGGAGGCCACTCCCTACAGGCCACGGTCCTCCCCTGCTCCGCCTTCCAGGGCTCCCACCACACCCAGAATTCCACAGGCCTCACTGGAGGCAGATGGGTGGGCCCCAAGTTATCTGCCTGCTCCCATCGCTGCTCCTGACTCTGATTCACCTGTGTGGGCCCCTCCCCCCGCGAGGCCGGGGACCCTGCCCACCTCCAGCGAGCACTAACATTTGCCAACTTTGCTCAGGTGGGGAAACTGAGGCATGGTGTGGTTCAGTGACCTTTCCAGGGTCACCCAGGCGGTAACTGGCAGGGAGGCGTGAACCCAGACTGTGGGCTTGGGGCTCTCACACTGACCATGCCCTGATCACCCCCCCCATCCAGTCTGAGACAGAAGAGACTTGTTCAGGGCCACGTGGGGCCAGAGCTGGGCTGGAACCGTCCCCTGACCCCCTTTCCTTCCCTGTCCTAGTCCCACCCCCCCCACCCCCCACCAAGCAGGTTCTGAGGGGCTGCCCCAGACTCTACATTAGGGGGCCTTTAGGGCCTTTCCTGGGGTTTGGCCTTCCTGCTGAGCTGGGCGCATGGCCGTGCTTGACAGCATCTGGCCGCAGGAAGTGCCCGGATCACGCAGGGGCCCCAAGGTTGCTGAGGGCGCAGGAGCAAACCTCCCAGTAGCCTGCGGCAGAGGCAGCCAGGCCACCAGGCCCCAGGACTGATGCCCCTTCTCTTCCTGTCTCCCCACCCCCACCCTGCAGAGAAGCGTCTCCTGCGCCGCTCCCGCGTGGGGGACACCCTCACCAAGAACCCCGTGGTGCGCTCCAAGAGCTACAACACGCCGCTGCTGAACCCCGTGGAGGAGCATGAGGCCGAGGCCGCGGCTGCCGGGGGCCCGGGCATCCGCAGGCACTCCGTCTCCGAGATGACGTCCTGCCCCGAGGCCCCGGGCCCAAGCCCCGTCACGGCCTTCAGAACCGCCCCGGCCCCCCACTCGGGGCCGTGGTCTGACAGACTGTATCCCCCTGCCCAGCCCACCGAGCCGGGCGCAGGCGCGGCCCACGGCTCCCCGGCCACCCCCAGCCCCGAGAACCTGACGGACCAGATCCTGGGGTCGGCGGACTCGGGCTCTGAAGGGATCTTCATTGACTTTGGCCGGGGCAGTGGCTCAGGTGCAGCCGAGTTCGAGGGGCCCGGGGGCCAGCAGAGCGTGGTGTGAGGGGAGCGGCGGCCCCGGCCCCCTCACGGCCCTGCGTGCGCGTGTCGGAATATGCGGGAGACTTTTTTACTCTGTCCTGCCCTGGTGATCTTGCCGCCGGGCTCACTCACTTCGGCGTCCCCGAGTGTTCATTGGACCAGCCCCCCCAAGCCCCTGCCCGGCCAGGCCCACAGCACAACTCCATCCTCGGGCGGCTGGGTCGGCGGCACCTCGCGGCGTGCCTCACGCACACGGCCAGCCTCACGTGCAGGGGTCAGTGGGCCACTGCCCACCTCCCGTCCACTCCCAGGCTGACCTCGCAGAGGCTGTGGGTCCAGCCCGGCCGGGATCCACCTCCCCCTCACCTCAGGCACAGAGCGGCCTCTTGTGTGTCTGTTCCAGAACCTCCTGCCAGGGGTGGCTGTGGGGATGGGGAGAGGGGGCAATAAAGCTTGTCTGCTCCACCCCTGAGCTCGTGACTACTGTGCTGGGGGCCCCCTGTCCTTGGGCAGGCCTGGCCAGGAGTTGGGGGGCTCCAGGCTTGGGCCTCCTGCTCCAGTCTCTCTCTGTCCCACCTGGCGTAAGGGCCCAGGGATTGCCAGAGAGCTGGGTGGCCCCTCGGGTTGCTGGGACTCTTGGGGGCTGGCCCCTGGCTTGACCCCTGTTCTTTGGACCCCGAAGCAATTTCCCACCTGCTAGAGCAGACCCGTGAGGGGCTGGGAGGAGCCGGAGGCAGGAGTTGCTACCAGGTCCCTCTTGCACTGGAGGACAGGGGGTGGCCTGCTAAAGGCCGCCCGGCTGCCACTTGAGTGCCCCCCACCCCATCCCCAATGGGTGGTAATGGCCCTCAGTGGGGCAGAACCTCTCCCAGGCATCCTCTGGGCAGATGCCTGCCCCTTGCCTCATGGAGGGGCTCGACTCTAGAAGCCTGTGGGCTGCAGGTGGCTGACCCTGCCCCAGGAAACAGTCCCAGAGGAGGGTGAAGGCCGGAATGTTCTTCAAAGCCGGCTGGGTCACTACAGGCCATCCTGTTGGAGGTGGATGCTGGGCCCGGGCAGCTTCTCTGGCACACTCAGGCACCTCCTTTAAAGGGCCAAGGGTCGGTGTGGCCTTTGGGGTTGGGGAGAGAGGTGTGTGGGGTTTCTTCTCAGCTGGGCGGGGGTCTGCACCTGCTGGAGTTCCCCACCCCCCACCCACCCCTGCTGAGCGCGCTGCCCTCTGTGGAGTCTGCGTTCTGCTGGACGTGGGGAAGGTGTGTCCTTTAAGCAAATGAAAGAATGCACACAGGCCCCAGGTCAGTGGTCAGGGAAGGGAGGTGGGTGAGCCCCGCGTGTCCTCGAGGGGGCTGGCTGGAGAGGGTGGTTTCGCCCCAATTCTGCCCAGCATGGGGGTGTTTGGGGAGGGACCAGGCAAGGGCGACATTTCTGGCTGGCGAAGCAGGTCAGCCCCGGTGTCGGGATTAGGGCTGGGGGCTGCCACCCAGGCAGAAGGCCCATGAGGTTTCCATGCCAACCCCCTTGCTCCCAGCTCTCTCCTGGAACCCAGGATAGGGGTGGGGGGTGGGGGGTGGGGCGGGGGGTGCACAGAGAGGTCCTCGGCAGGGTCCTAGACCGGGCAGAGGCAGGAGACGCAGCCAGGGCTTGTGGTCTGGGCCCTGCTTGGCCATTTGTGGGGGTAAGGGGCTCCGTCGTGGGGGTCTGGGCGCTCCCTTCCGGCACCTCAGTCCCTGTGGGCTGCTGAGCCAGGCCTGATCCCAGGGGACCCCAGTGGCACCTGCCAGCTCCAGGGTTCTGAGATACAAGCACGGGGCCCATTTTCTGTGATGGTCCCTAAGCTCCTTGACCAATCCAGTGGGGTGGGCCAGGAGGGGCCCAGAGAGTAGCCAGCCTGTGCCCTCGAGTGCCAGTGGGGGGTGGGGGCTGGGCCTGGGTCCTGGGCTTGGGGCAGCTCAGCTGAGGAAGGGAGAAGTTGCTCTAGCTGGGGCTGCACCCCCAAAGGAGCAGCTCCAAGGGTGGGCTGCAGAGTGTGTGTGCACACGTGTGCGTGTCTGTATTACACCCAGCCGTGTCCTAAAAAGTATTTGCAGTGATCTCTATCAAAACATGTTACTTTAAAATGGTAAGTTATAGTAGAGAAAGATCAGGTCTGGGGAAAATAAAAATTAGAATAGAAGACCAAGCCTTGGGGGTGGGCGGCGGGGCAGATAGGGTGCTAGTGGCCCCAGTGAGCCAGGAGCTTGGCCTGTGCTCCGTGGCTGCCACGGTGAGACGTGGTCAGTTACGTGACCTTCAGACAAGAAAGCTTAATTCCTGGGGGAGGTACCTGAGTTTCCTCCACGACTGAGGCGCGTGGTCTCAGCGTGGGGGTTCTGTCAGATGGGCTCAGGGGTCCTGTACTCGCTGGTTGGGGGGAAACGCACTGGGAGAGGCACAGCCCCCAGCCGAGGACCGAGAGAAGGGGTTGGGGGCTACGGGTGGGGAAGCTGGGGCGCACCGGGCAGGTGAGGCAGCTTCCCCAAGGTCACACAGGTGGAGCCAAGTTCAATGCTCACAGCCCGGCCCCCGAGGCTGTAGGGGCGCCTGCTCTCCGCTACCTCCCTGAAGACGAGAGTGGCCACCCCATGGGGTTGTCATGAACTAAACTGCGGCTCCCACAGTCACCGGAGGTGTTGAGGACACGCTGGCCCAGCTCCGTGTCAGCGCTCGGGTTTCTGGTGGCTGCGGTCGTGCCTCGGCCATGCCTCGGCTTGGAGATGCATCGCTCCAGCCTCTTTTTGCCTTCAATGGCCTTGTCCCCTCAGTGTCTCTGTCTCCTATAGACACTCTTACGGGATTTCGGACCCACCGTAATCTAGTTTGATGCCATCTCGATCCTTACCTCCATGACATCTGCAAAGACCCTGTATCCAAATAAGGTCCCATTCCAAGGTTCCAGGTAGACGTGGATTTTGAGGTGTCGTTATTCACCCCAGTACCCTGAGGCTCAGAGAAGGTGGCCACTCATTCAAGGTCACCCTGTTGGCAAATACAGCAGCCAGGGGTCAACCCCAGGTCCGTGTTACCCTCCATAAACTGCCCCACTTCCCATCGTCTGACCTTCGTTCTGTGGCTCTCGGCTCCTGCCTCCCAGGACCGGCTCCCCTTGTGTTGAGGAAGAAGCCCCCCAAGCCCCCCAGCTCTAACCCCTGTCCCCTCCCTCCCAGGACCTTCTCCCTACTATTCTGGGTGAAGGTTGTCCTTTGTAAGGGGAGAAGGTGACATTGGGTGTTGCGTTTTATTGCACCCCCTTCATGGACAGAGCCAGAACACCCAAGCTGTGACCCTGGCTCTGTCACCACCTTGCTGTGTGACCTTGGGCAAGTCACTCCATCCTCACTTTCCCAACCTGGCAAGGGTCTTTCCAGATGATTCTGGGCCTGGCAATATTTCTTTGCTTGTGAACGCACAATGGACTCACACACAGAGCGGGGCCTGCAAGATTGTAAACCCCTAGATCCCAGGCGTCCCCCATAAGGAGCTCTGCACATATCCATGTAGCTGGTAGATGTGTACTTAATGGTTTTTGACCTGAAGTTGATAATGACTTAATAATATACTGATGGTTTTACCCCCAGAAACCCTCTCTTAGTTGACTGATGTTTGCAGAGAGCTCAGAACTGCTCTAACAGGCTGTAAAAAGCTACAAAAATGTAAAATACCATCGACATCATCTGCAAGAATTTCTCATGCTGGCATTTCTCTTTTCACTGAGGATTTATGTCAGCCTGTGTTTGGCGGGGGTGAGGGCCCAGGGTGGCATAAAACATGAGGATGTGGGATCAGGCAGAGCTCTTATTTGCAAACAGCCAAAGCAGATTCTGGCTGATGAAGCAGAGTTTTATATTAAAGCATGTTGGGGAGTTTCTAGGGTTGTCAGGCGCGAAGTTTAGCTTCTAGAACGATGTGCCAGGCCACCCCACAGAATGAGTCTGATGGGAAAGCGGCCACAGCTACAGCCACTTCACGGGGTGCCCCCACCGCACAGGGATTCTCTCACCATATAGGGATGCCCCCGCCACTCTGGGATACTCCCACAGCTCAGGGATGCTCCCAACAGCCCTGGGCCAAACCCACAGCTGCCACCAGCACTGAAGCCAGTTGTGCCGCAGGTACCTGACTTTGCGGCTACCGTGACTGCCCTCTCCAGCACGGTGATTCCAGGACAGCCTCCCTTCTTAGCGTGTGGGTCCGAATGGTGGAGCCTCAGTGACTGTCTGGGCTCTGGCTGGGAAGGAGGCTGGGTATACCAGCTGTCTGGCCACCTTGGGGTGGGGCAATCCACAAGGGGGAAATTCCACCTCTAACATTGAACAGGGCATCAGGAACAGGACCTGATCAGTTGCAAATTCCAAGGGTTTGAATAACTAGTCCCAGAAGACATTGTGGCACATGCACATGGATTTGACTCCATTTGCAGTCAGGACCAACAACCAAATGCATTAGCTCTGCAGCAGGGGACCCAGACAGGAGGGCGGGCGTCTGGGAAGCTGCCTGGAGCCCCCGGCTTAGCCACACAGCGGTTAGAGAAGCCCCTGAATTCTCCAGGAATCGGGGTCCTTGCCCATAAGGGGAGAGGGTTAGAAAGATCGAGACTGTGTACATCCCTTCTAGCTCAACCTGGCTGTCACCTCCACGAGTGAGCGGGAGAATTTTGGTTTCGTGGTTTTAATGAGGTTAAAAACAGGCCAAGTCTTAGATCAAGCAGCTGGCAGGGAGAGTTAATTTGGGAGAAATAAATGGGAAGCCTAGGACCTTGGAATGCAGATCTTTATTTCCCCTTCCTTCAAGCTCTCCACCCCCCATCCCCCACCCCACCCCCTGTGAGTATTAATGTGGGATTTGCTGCTTGGGGGAAGCACAACTCTCGGGCTTCATAAACATTTGTAAGAGCAAATTTAATAAAGCCTGGAATAATACCATTCAGATGTAATTCCTTCATTTTGCATTATTATTCTTTCTTTTCTACTGCAAAGCATTTGAAATGCAAGGAGTTATTGTTATAGCAACAAAAGAAAATGACTAACTGGTTGATTACTGATTAGGCGTGCTTGGGGGAAAAACAGAAGAAAGAACCTAAAAGGGAGCCACCCTCAGCTTTCCTGTTCTTTTGTTTCTTTTTTCTTTTATTATGAATGGCATAACACACCTGCATTCTTTGCCTCACTATCATTCCGTATTACCGCTTTATTATATGTATTTTAATATCACTAAGCTATGGTTGTGGAATTTGTATGAGAGTTGCACAAAACACAGATGCAAGGAGAGTTGTATCCCCTCATGTCTCTTAATAGCATGAAATTATGCTGCCAGCCGTCGCCTGAGTGGGGAGGTGTTTTCTCTTACTTACGAGCAAAGTAGTTTTTTGAGACAGAAAACCAACAAATTGTCCTTCTTTCAAGAGGGACTGATCTTACAGTGATAATAAGGAAAGTTGTTTACATTTCATAAAAGGAAAAGAGAAAGAGACACAAAGCAGTAGGTAAACAAACGAGGGTGTGTGCGTGTGTGTGCATGTGTGCATGTCTACACCCATGTGTGTGCATGCATGTCTGTGCATGCGTGTGCGTGCATCTGTGCACACATGAGTGTGTGTGCAAGTGCGTTGCTGAAATAAGGCATCCTCTTGACTTTCTTGTCATGTTTTGAACAAGAAGTGTTTCAGCATTATCATAGGCCTCATTCCTGAATTATCCAGAGGCTAAGATAGGTGAGTTAGAATTGAGATAGCCCCACGGGTCCCTTCCACTTTCCCAGCAACCTCAAATCCTTTGGGATCTAGAGAGGTATAAATTAGTAATATGCAGACTGGGCTGTGTTTGTTGAACAGGCCCAAGGCCAGCCTGGTTACAAATTCTTTGCACAATAAAGGGCAGCTGCTTGGGTGATGAGGGGATGAAGCCGAGGTCACTCATTCATTCAACAAACGTTGATTGGGTGCCTCCTATGTGCCAGCACAGGATGGCCTGATGGACCTGACCTTTGTGGAATGACAACAACTGATGTTTGGGGCCGGCTACCAGTCCCCGTTCATCCTAACATGTATTAATGTACTTAATTGTTCTCATGAGCAAAACTGGAGAGATGCCTCCTGAGTTGGTCTCACCAGCTCTGGGGAGGGTAAAGCCTTGACCCTTCTAACTCCCTTCCCACCCTATGGTGGTCACGTGACTCCGGCTAAGCCAATCAGAGGCCTTCCCTGGGATTTTGTTCCCTGCTGGGGCCTTCAGGAGAGTAACTGCCCTGGTTAAAGGTGTAAGGATATTTTTGGGGGGCAATGCTTTTGGTCACAAGAAATAGAAAACTCAATTCAAAACTATCTTAAACAGTAAGAGAAGTTACTGGGGCATTTAACTGGGAAGTCCGGAGGCGGGGCAGGCTTCAGGACTGGCCTGATCTAGGGGCTCTGCAGTGTGACCAAGGACCCGGTTCCTCATCATCTCCACCTGCCACAGGGTCAGCTTCATCCTAAGACTGGATCTCCTCATGGTGACAGAATGGATGCCTGGGGCCTGCAGTGCACCAAGCTTCCTCAACTAGGTTGGGAGAGAGAGAGGGAGATGGTAGGACTTCCTCTTCCCGCAACCATCAGAGTGGAGTCCAGCAGCCCCGGGCTAGCCTGCACCTGCTTTGATTGATTTGAGTCCAGTTACCTCCAGCACCTGAACCAGCCACTGGGGCAGGGCGTGCGATCATGTGACCGGCCTCTGCCACTCAGAACCTTCCCGTTAGAGGTAGCCTGGGGTCCAACCCCTGACTGGCCTGGCTGCTGCACACTGGCCATTGGGGACCACAAAGAACCCCCCCCATGCCCATGTAACCCCAAAGCTGCCAGCAGCCATATAATTCTCTATGCAAGGTGGCCTGGGACTGTGGAGCTCCCCTGCCCCCCAAAGAGCAGGAAGGTGAGGTGGGAGTAGGACACAATATACCCTGGGTGTCCTCTCTGCGGTCCCTGGTCCCCTCCCTGCCCCTGGGACTCCTCCCTGCTGACGCCCCCCCGGCCCCCAGCAGCCTTAACAATCACTCTCGCTTTGGGGCTTAAGCTAGTTCCTGTGGGCTTGACCCCTTCTGGAGGTCAGTGAGCCTGACCTGGGACCCAGGAAACCTGCTCAGTGACCCTGTGCCATCCTGCCTCTCGGGCCTCAGTTTCCCCATCCATAAGAGAGGGCATTTGGGACATAGTCCTGCACCTTTGATGTACAGTTTTGCTGTCCATACACACCAGGCATCAGAGGGATGTTAGAAAGATGAGGCCTGTGGGAAGTCAAAGGGGCCCCAAAGGTTCTGGGACCCTCTGTGTCCCCTTTAGTAGTGTTCCGAAAAGCCAGCGATTCCCCGCCCCTCCAGCACCACTCCCAGATGATAATAAAGACAGTAACGGTCCCTTCTGAAGGTGGCTGTGGGCGGCACCCAGCCCGGGTCTGTGGGGAGGGTCTTGGGCTCAGCCATTTTTATGATCTTCAAGAGGTTATAAATAACATTGGTTAAAATGTTTCCTGAATTGAAGGTATCAATTTGCTAAATCGAAGGACATTTTCTGGAGCCGGCTTTAGCTCATCTCCATGTTTTTAACACTCGGGACCGTGTCTGGGATGCTTTTCACACATCATCTCTCCAAATCCTCTCAGAGCATTCCCAGCCGGTGCTGCCGCTACACAATCCGGGGCCACGTGCCAGAAACGGGGGGCATCCCGCAGCAGCGAGGCCTCGGCAGTGACCGAAACAAAGCTCCTTGCCCCGGTGGAGCAAACCCAATGATACAAAGAAGAAATAGTCGAATAACATGTGAGATAGTGTGGTGGTTTGGGGCTATAGGTGCCCCCCAAAAGGCCATGTTCTTTAAATCCATTCCTGTGGGTGCAGACCTCTTGTAGTTGAGAACTTTTGATTAGGTTAGTGCAATTGAGATGTGACCCACCCCATTCAAGGTGGGTCTTAATCCCCTCACTGGAGTCCTTTATAAGAAGAGGATAAAGGACACACAGAAAAAGCCAAGAGCTCAGAGAAGCCCCAGAGAAACTGAGAGACGAGGACACCCACAGAAGCTGGTAGGGGAAGCCTTTGGAGCCAGAAGCTGAAAGCAACGAAATCTGGGAGAGAAGGACCAGCAGACACCAGACATCTGCCTTCCAAGGTGACAGAGGTGTCCTTGGATGCTGGTGGCCTGTCCTCACAGTCCAGGTATCATCATGTTGATGCCTTAATTTGGCCTTAGAATTGTAAATTGTAAGAAAATAAATCCCCACTGTAAAAGCCACCCGTTTCTGCTATATCGCTTTTCATCAGCTTTAACAAACCCAAACAGATGGTAAGGAGTGCCAGAGAAAGGAGGGAGGCTGAGGAGGGGTTGAGGAGGGCTGGGGGGTGGGGAAAGAGGGGCTGAGATGGTAGGCAGCGTGGCCAGGTGGCTGGGGTGCCCTTGCTGAGAAGGTGTTGGGCAGGAGAAGGGCAATGCAAAGGCCCTGGGGCAGCGCAGGTGTTCCTGGGATGCTGCACGGACAACACAGAGGCCAGTGTGGCTGAGGGGAGGGAGGGCACATGGTCAGGGGTACCAGGGGCTGGGGCGCACCTTGAGGGCCCATGGGGAGCATGGAAGGAAGGACGGGGGCTTTTGCTCTGAGCGAGGTGAGGCGGGAGCCACTGGAGGGGTTTGAGCAGGGGCAAGGCAGGATCCTCATGAAAGCATCTCGCTGGAAGGGGCCAGGGCACAAGTGAGCAGGCCAGGGAGGGGTCACCGCACTAAGCCACGTGCAGGGTGTTGGTAGCCTGGACCATTTGGGGCCGTGGGGTGGGGGCACCGAGATTCATTCTGAGGAAACAAGCATCAGGGCTTCCTGATAGACCAGATATGGGGTGCGGGGGAAAGAGAGGAGTCAATGGTGACTCCAAGGGTTTGGGGCGGCCAGTGGGAGAATGAAGTGCTGGCCGCACTGGGCCTGATGTCAGCCTGGGTCTGGGCCACCTCTAGGATTGCCTGGCACCCATCCCTGCTGGGTTCTGAGCCCTCTGTGGGGAGCCCCCTCCACCCGCCCCCCACTCAGAGGCCCCTTTGGGAGCTTTTGTGGAATGAACATTGTTCTGGTTTGCTAATACTGCTGTTCTGCAAAACACCAGAGATGGACTGGCTTTTATAAAAGGGGTTTATTTGGTTACACAGTTACAGTCTTAAGGTCAAAAAGTGTCCAAGGTAACACATCAGCAATTGGATACCTTCACTGGAGGAAGGCCAATGGCGTCCGGAAAACCTCTGTCAGCTGGGAAGGCGCGTGGCTGGCGTCTGCTGATCCCCGGTTGTGTTCCAGCTCCTCTCTCAGCTCCTGTGTGTTCTTCAAAATGTTGCTCTTGGGGTGTTTGTCCTCTTTTAGCTTCTCCAGAGCAAAGTGTCAGCACAAGTCTGCTCTCAATGGTTGTCTCCAAAATGTCTCTCTTGGCTGTAGCACCAAGCTCCTTGTGTCTGGGCTCTTATAGGGCTCCAGTGATTCAATTAAGACCCACACTGAATGGCCAGGGCCACACCTCCATGGAAATTATCCAGTCAGAGTTATCACCTACAGTTGGGTGGGTCACATCTCCATGGAAACAGCTTAATCCAATGATTCCAACCTAATCAACACTAATGCAACTGACCCCATAAGATTGCATTAAAGAACATGGTGTTTTGGGGAACATAATACATCCAAACTGGCACAAACGTCTCCTCTCCACTCAGCACACTTCACCCCTCGCGCTTCCCTTTGCACATCTCTAAAATGGGACAATGGATGAGCAAGGAAGGTGCCTGCCCAAGGCGTGGGTGCCGTGCGGAGGGAGGGGCGCTGTCCAGGCGAGAACCGGGGGCCCTGGGGTGCACAGTGCGAGGGGCCTCTCAGCTCGCAGCGCCACCCCATCTA
>PVKY010007502.1:0-14863 GCA_004027775.1 Bradypus variegatus
GTGCCTCCGCTGGACCAGGTGTTCTGTGAGGCTGCAGAACATTCTAGCATCACAAATGGCACTTATTTTCAATAAGTATTGAAATAAATTGAATTATTATTCAAAATATTGGATACCTATTTTTGAATAAAAGATCAAAAGGCAAAATTGAGATCAAGGAAGGATTGTTATACATTTTCTCCTACATGCTGATAAAGGAGTAGGAGAATGGGAAAGAATGGACATTTATTTCAAACAGAGGTGCCAGGCATAGCGTGTGCTATGATCAGATCTCAAAACACTCCCTGTTCTGTAATGGGGAAGTAGCAGAGCGGATGGAAACATCAGTAACACGGGGTTCCCCGCGTGACCCCACAAGCTGCTTCCTGGCCTCCAGGTTCTCGGTTGAAGAAAGGAGGAATTAAAATAAGTGGTCTCTTAGGCTCACTTTACCTCTAAAATTCCATGTTTCTCCTCCCATTCTTATTTCATCTTCATATCATAATCCAATGAAAATGGTGAAACCATGGAAGAGGAATTAATAAAACATTAAAAAGCCCAGAACCCTGCAACCCACCCCCACCCTTGGACCTGGCTTCTGGATGGTAAACAGAATGACCCAAGGCCCCAGACACTTCCTGCTCCCATCAGCCGGCCCCATTCCCCTCTGTCGCAGTGATCGGAGGCATGGATTTTGCTCTTCAAGGTGGTTACCTCTTTAAGAATAAGCACAGATCTCCCTGTGGAGCGCTTTGCATATAGAACCGTGAGTCTCTGGCTTTCACGCTGCATCTCTGCTTTACCACCTCCAGTAAGGACCAGAGCCTAATTTTAGGTCATATCTACAACTGCATAGTTTTGTTGATATAAAGCCAAACCTTCCAGACTTACAGTTTGCATTTTATCTAGCTCACATGGCATAAACTGCAGACAAATTTATGGGTGTGCAAACTCCATGCATCTGCCAATAATTCTTATTTGAAAACATTTTAAAAAGTTGGATCTCATAGGAGATGAATGTCTGTTTCACTTAATAACTCACTGATGTCTTCTCAATTTTCCTGAAGCCCCCTGGGTCCCTGAATAGAGTGCACTGAAGAATGCTGAAGTCTGGGGGCCCTGATGTCATTCTTTCTCAAAGATATTTCCAATGTTTGTGGGAGTTAATTCATAAAACTCAGGACAGATTTTTAATGACAAAGGTGAAAACATTTGTTTCAAGTAACTTAACTGTTGTTTCAAGTAAGTACATGAATGCAGATATCACCTTTAAACCAAAGGAATAATAAAGAAAGTCCAGAAAATTGGATTGTTTTACTATGAAGACCACAGTGGTGTGAATTCTCCCGCCGTCTTGGGGACCCCAGTCCAGAGCCGCCTTATCCCCCATCATTTGGGCTCTGCACAGGGTCCCTGAGGGTTTACCAGGCCAGGCTGTGCCCGGATCTGGGAGCCCAAAGATGCTCCCCTCACACACAGGGTTCCCATCCCCACCCTGCAGAATTTGTAGTCAAGATTTTAGTCAAACTCTAACTGAATTTGGAGTGGAGAGGCCCAGCGCAGGCCCACTGAAAACCTAACCATTGTTGTCCCAAGGCCATTGCCACTGGCTTAATTAACACTCTGGTGACTAATGAAGGGTACGCACAGTAATCCTCCCACTTCGGGACAACGCTGACACAAAAGTGGCTAAATCGGCAACGTGCAAAGTGGACACGCACTGCCATTCTGCGAGGATTTGGGCAGCCAACATATAGGAATGAATCTGAGAATGATCTGTTGAGGTTATCATTTAAAAAAAAAATGTGGTCTAGCCTTAGGTAAACTAGAAACTAAAATGGGATGCAAAACCTCATACCCAGCGGTCCAAGTAAACAGATCCTATAAAAATGCCTTCTTTAAACCAAGAGAAACTTCCCTTCTAAAGCAGACGCTCTGCTTTTCTCACTTGAAGGAAGCCTGATAAATGAGGACTCTGAAAATGTGGAACTGTGGTAATAAAGGGCAGTGATTGCTGATGGCTGATATCATCATGGATCGTTGTGGTGATTATAATTCAATAAAGAAGAGTCTTCCCTGCTCCGGGAAATCCCAAGCACACCCACCCTTACACTCTTCTTGATTCTTCTTCCAGCAGTTGCAGGAATCCCTGATGGCTCTGCCCCAGGGGCCACAGACAGGGCCCCCCACCCCAAAGGCTGGGCAGGATCTGGGCGGGGCCACAGCAGGTGGGAAGCTTCTGCCTGGAGCCACATGTGTCAGCAGAGAGTACCCTTATTCAGGGAATGAGGCTCCGCGAGCCACGCTCTGCAGCCCTGGGTCCACCTAACCATTTTCCAATCTGCTTCCCTAGTGAAAGTCATTACTTTTCCTGGAAACAAGTATCTGTTGAAGCATCACCGTAGGATGGCATTTGAAGGGTCCAATACCCTCCGTGGTAACAACTTCACATCCCGTCTTCCTCTGAAGGGTGGGCGTCGAGCCTCTCCGAGGATGTCCTCGGCGTCGTGGCTGCCTCCTCGTGATCAGACAGTCAACACCCTTAATTGGTGCAGGACGCCGCACTGCTGGTTCACGCCGTGCCCGTGAGACCAGGAGAGAACAAGCCCGACCGCACTTCCCCGGGCAGATCATGTCCTCAGATGAGAGGCGAAGAGGGCCGTTACCACTCGTAAGAAGTGCCGGGCTTTGCCCTACGGCTGTGCCGCCAGCTCAGCGGGAGAACCCGCCGTGACCGGGGAGCTCAGGCATCCGCTTCTACTGTTTGTGTTTGTTTCACGTTTTATTAGCAAGAGAGGGAATGAAATACAGATGGGAGGACAACCTGAAAATGACCCTCGTGTGTCCGGGCTGCCTCCCCGCTGCACTGAAGAGCTGGCCTGGGGCCAGATGCAGGTGGGATTTGTGGTCCAGAGCCAGTGGTTCCTGCCCCCTGCTTCCTTTTCCTGCCATCCCCGCTGCAGCTCCCACCCTGCCCTCTCCCACCCTCTGATCCTGGCACACTCTCTGGAAGGAGAATGGACGCCCTCGGGAGTTCTGCTTGCTTGTCTTTATAGCACCCGCCACCAGAGGGAGCTCTGGATGTGAGGATCCTATCCAGCCACTGAGGAAGACAGGTGGAACAAGCCGCAGCTTTCAGTCGGGAACCCCCGCATGATGAAACCTCCGCAGGCTCAAAGCATGGGGGGCTTGGGGAGGGGCCGGAACCTTCCCTCTGCTCCAAGGACTGAATTCCTGGTCCCTGCAGACTCTGTTGTTCCCTGCTCCCTCCCAATCATGCAGCACTCGCCTGTACCCTGCTTTTTTTTACAGAAATGACAGTGACTTGTTTTCTGAGCTGGCTGCTCCTATGAAAGCAATTGTGAGCTTGATTTAACCAACCAATACTTAGGCTAAGTCGCAAATTTACAGTCAAACTGTTTGCTGTCCTTCTCACAACACATTTCAATTGGAAAGCACAATTTCAGACTTGAGGTGAGGCAAACCAGCCGGCTGAACTTAAATGGAAATAAAGGGAAACAAAGCATGATGATGCACTGGGCAATCACACGGCATCTAAATTCATTCTGGGACCAGAGGCAAAGGGCGCAATTTACGATGCCCATGAAGGCAGGCACATTTTACTGTCTAAACTGGAGCTGTCTGGAATGGGCAGCAGAGGACGGAATGGAAGCCGGGCTCTCCACAGAGGCCTCCGGAAGGGGGCAGTTTCTGTGGCCCAGCGAGTGATGACTCATGAGCACAGGGGTCCAAGGGAGGGAAACAAAGGAGTCATTGCTTTCATGCAGCCATCCCACAGCTGCCCTCAGAGCTCCTTCCCGGGGCGTCCGGCTCAGCCCCGTCATTCTCGTTTCCATTTCAATGTGCTCTTGGATGGGGGATGCTTGGAGATGGTGACATACCTAAAATACTTATTAATGCATTTATTTATAAGTATTGTTTGAGCACCGATTTGGGGCCAGGCATAATGACAAGTGCCGATATGCAATGTGAGCAAACAGACCTGGTAAAGAGCAGAGCTGCGCGGGAAGGAAGACATTAACTGAATAATCACAAAGCGAGCTGTGCCGGGGCTATGCCCTTCATGTCACAAGACTGTCTCATCGGGGACGTCTCAACTCAGGGGGGTGGGAGGATGTGCAGGCACGACCGAGGACCAGAGGGGAGGTGTCCGCCCACCGTCTCGGGAGGTGACCTCATTTGCAGAGGTAGTTAGTTAAGATGCTATGGGTTCAGGTGGGCCCTAAATCCCACGACAGTGTCCCTACAAGAAGAGAAGAGCACACAGGGGAGGACCACAGAGGGCAGGGATGGGAGGGGCACAGCTGCCAGCCCAGGGCCGCCAAGGATGCCCGGCCAGGAGCCGTGAGGAGGCCTGGGATGGGTTCTTCCTCAGAATCCCCAGAAGCAAGAGCCCCGCTGACACCTCGAGCTCAGACTCCGGCCTCCTGCACTGTGGGAGAATGCATTTCTGTTGATTTAGGTCATCATGACTGTGGTAATTTGTAATTGCAGCCCCAGGAAGCTAAGGCAGGCTATTTAGGATGTTGTGTCCGAGTAATTTTGGTCTTTATCCTAAGAAGGGATGGGATATCGTTGAGGGATTTTAATCAGTGAGTTTTGATTTTAAAGATGATCTTTCTGTTGAATAGGAGGGGGCAAGAGTGGATGTGGCAAGATGCAATGGGGAGTTGTAGCAGTCGCAGACTCCTGGGGATATGGTAACTTGGGCAGGGCCAATGAAGACAGAGACTGGGAGAGTGGGCAGGTGTGAAAGTCACCTGGGAGGTAAAATCTCCAGGGCTTGGTGAGGGTTATCTTTGGGTGGATTGGACCAAAGTGAGAGAGGAGTATGAGATGGCTTTTAGAGTCCTGCTTTATCCAACTGATTGAATGGTGGTGCCATTTCCTAAAAAAGGGCTGCAGGAGGACCAGATTTGAAGGAGAACTTCACGAATGGATGTCTTGGCTATGCTGAGCTTGAACATCTGTGACACATCCAAGGAGAGATGTCCAGCGGGCTGGTAGATGCATGTGGGTTTGGAGCCAGAAGAGACATCCGTGCTGAGAGAGAAATTTATTATTCTACTGTAGGTGGCAATAGAAGCCGTGATCACAGATGAGATTTCCTAGAGGGAGGATGTGCCAGTTTTGATGTATTATGTCCCCCAAAACACCAGATGTATTAGTGTTGATTGGGTTGGAACATTTTGATTGCATATTTCCATGGAGATGTGACTCAGTCAACTGTGGGCAAGATCTTTGACTGCATAATTTCCATGGAGGTGTTACCCACCCGTTCAGAGAGGGTCTGAATTAAATCACTGGAGTCCTATAAAAGTGTTCACAGACAGAAGGAGGTGATGGAGCTGAAAGACACATTTTGAAGATGGACTTTGAAAGCAGACTTCTGCTGACACTTTGCTCTGGGAAAGCTAAGAGAGGAAAACAACCCAAGAGCAACATTTCTAAGAACCCACAGGAGCTGAGAGAGGAGCTGGAACACAACTTGGATCAGCAGACGCCAGCCACGTGCCTTCCCAGCCAACAGAGGTTTTCCGGACGCCATTGGCCTTCCTTCGGTGGACGTATACTCGTGTTGATGCCTTCATTTGGACATTTTCATGGTCTTCAGACTGTAACTTTGCAACTAAATAAACCCCTTTATAAAAGCCAACCCACTTCTGGTATTTTGCATAATGGCAGCGTTAGCAAATGGGAGCAGGGGATAGAAACTGAGATAAGGTGCCTGGAGGGTCTTTGCTCTTCAGTGGCCTGAGAGGAGAGGGAGCCTGTGGACACAGGAACTGCCATGGCGTGTAGGAAGACGAGCTGTGTGACCTACCCCATGGGCAGTCACCGAAAAGGAGGGTCTGCTCAAGAGGGCGGAGTGCTGCCGAGAGGCCAAGTCCAGCGGATGCGGGATGGAGTTTGCCGGGGCTGGGGTTGTGGCTGGTGGTTTTAGCAATGACTGTTCTGACTGATGGAGGGCAGAGGGTCTGGCTGGTGGGAACTAGTCAGGGATGAGTGGCAGGTAACCAGAGAGAGACAGAGTAAGGCTGAAATTGGGATGAATGCAATCTAATTCCCGTCATTACTTCCATGCGGAAGTTTATGAACGGAAAGAAGCTACTGAAGTTCAACCGTCTTGGGCAGGAGCACACACTCTTTCAGAGGAGAAGTTCTTGGCTCACCCACTGGCACGTGGCCTGCCCATCCCAGCAGACTTCACACTTACCCTGGGTGCAAAAGCAGGAGGCGGAGGTGGAATTCTCAGAGGGTAGGGGTCCTAGGAAAAAATAGAAAGAAAGAAAGTGAATTCCCTTGATTTGAGAATCTTAATAACCCAGGCAATATTTCCTACTCTTTTAAGTGTCTAATCAGCCTTCACCTCAATACTCTGTATCTATCTCCCAGTGTGAATCAACAAAGACAAATCAGAGTAGTAATAAACAAATTATTACGACAAATGAAAAGCACTTTAGTCCACACTGCATCACGGGATTCTCAAAAGAGCTCTGTTGCAGAGCACATACTATGGTGCTTCCTTCAGAGATGGGGACGTCAGGGCTTAGAGAAGGAAATGGTGGATTTTCCAACTTTATAGAGCTGCTAAGGGGTAGGGTCAGGGCTACTGACCTCTTGCCCTTTCTGATAAATAAACCTCCCCAGATGAAGCACATATCAGGAAGCCCTACACCCAGGAGGCCTTAGGCAGCCCCCTGCCTCTACTGGGAATTAGCTGGGAGACACGGGCCAGGGGTGTCTGCTTTGTGGGAGACCATGGGTGGACAGACTTCTCTCAGGGCTGGGAAAGGCGACTCACCTGGCCATTCGGGGCCATTCTCAGTGGGCCTAGAGTGGTGCCAGGTGATTGTGTTCTAGTTGGCAGCAGTGAGCAGGTGGCACCAGGATCTCCTGATCTTGGAGGGGGCACCTGAACTGGCCATACCCGCCTGGCCTTCCCCCAGCTGGACTGGACTCAAACCTCATCCTGCCACGGCCTGCTGCCCTGGCTCTTCCTTGGAGACCTGCTCTTCCTAAAGAGGCCACTGTCTGTGGAGCCCTGAGAGACGCCCTGGGGTGCTGCATCAGGGGCCACTGTGAAGCACACCCAGACAGAGGTGGCACGCACAGGTGCGGTTCCCAGGCACAGGTGGCCAGGCTGCATACGCCATTAGGGTTCAGCACTTTCAATCTCCTGCCACATGGACCCCTCATGAGGCGTACAGAGATGCTAAGGTTGGCCCCAACCTCCCAGGACCTCATCCCCACAGCAGTGGAGAAAGGTGCGCAATCTATTTAGAATACTTCAGGAGCACACAGGTGCTGGACCAGTGGCTCGCCAGGAAAGCGAATGTCTGAACAGCCTTGATTTGCTCAGAAGCATGGAGTGCAAACATGGGGCCAGGTGTACACAGCATGGTCCTCGAACAAAGGCTTGCAGGAGAGGATGGTGTTTCCCCCAGGGAGGAAGACTGTGAGAGTGGGATGGGTGAGCAATTAGTTTGATGAAAGCAAATGGCGTGTGACAGAAGCAACAGAACTTACACCTAGAAGGAGAGGAGGTCAGCCGCAGAGACCTTGGATGCCAGGCCACAGGACCTCATTGTGGAGGGGTAGGCACTCAGCTCCCACTTGCAGGTTCTGGAGACCTGGGTTCCAACCTTGTCCCTGCAGGCACAGCTTGACTCTGGACAAGGGTGAGTGGCCCCGATGAGTCTGCAGCCCTCTGAGAGCACTGACAGGCAGGAGAACATGGAAAACAAATATTCCCAGCCTCTTGGGCAACACAAAGAGAACAATGCTGCAGGATTCAGAGGGGCCATCCCAAGCAACCAAGAATCCAGAGATTTTGGACCTTGGGGATCAGACAGTCCCCCCATCTAGGAGCATGATTTCGTTTTCTTTCTTTTTTCTTCGGTCATGAAGGATGAGTGGTGCCTTAGCTTGCCAGGGCTGCTGTGATAGAATACCATGGACTTGTTGGCTTAAGCCACAGGAAGTTTTTATCCCACAGTCTGGGTCTGAAATCAAGATGTCAACAGGATTGGGCCTCTGGAAGTCTGTCGTGTTCTGGTGGTGACTTCCCAGCAACCCATAGCTCAGTCTCTGCCTCCATCACGTGGTGAGCTGACTCCTGTCCCTGACTCACTTCTGCCCGTTTTGTCCGCATTCCCTCTGCTCGTGAGGACTCCCGCTGTACTGGGTGAAGGCCCGCCTGATGCAGTTTGGCCGCATCTTAACTAACACATCTGCAAAGATCCTGTTTCCAAATGGGCTCACACCCACAGGCTGGGGGCTGAGACCCGACCGTGTCTTGGTGGGGGCGTGATCCTGTCGTAACGAGTGGGACCTGCTGTGATTTGGAAAAGTCAGGTCAGATTTCTTATGAAGTGGTCCCTAAACTGCAACTTCACATAAGGACATTCCTCTCCATCAACAATTGGACATGACCACTTTTCTTAATATGCTTGATTTAATGCAACTTTCCCTGGAAATGAAATTCTGCATCCCTGATTGACACGTAGCTAAAGGAATTCCAAAATGAATTTGCTCTGCTCTGAAACATTGCATCTATCAACACCTGGTCCTGAATCTCAGGATCTCAGGTACAGTCCCTGGAATGTGTGCAATTTATGGAGGCTGTTATTATTTCATATCCTGAGAGCTCGTCAAGACTTGCAGCTTAATGACACGACCCATAACTTGTGCCACTTTGCGTAACAGGCCGTGGCAACCCTTGAGCACATTTTGGAAAAGCACTTGGTGTGACAAGAGTGAATATAAAATTAGTTGCAATACATATACCAATAAAAAGAAAAGCTTTATTTCCATCAGGAGAGCTTCTCCCCCAGCACTAGCTAACACCCAGTTCTGGGAGGCAGCCCACGAGGGGTGCCCCACCTCTGCCCCCCAGCATCAGCTGCCCAGGTCAAGCCTCATGCAGAGGTGGGGTGGGCAGGGGGTCCACTGTCACCTCTGTTTATTCTTCAATGGGGAGAGCAGATGGCTCTGTAGATCTGTAGGCGACTCTTGGCAATCAAGCCAGGGAGTTTTGGTTTACGACACTTGCTGTAAATGTCTCTGTGTGTGATTCAGGAACCCTCTTCTGAATATGGTGGATGTACTCTTTCCACAGAAGTGGAAGGAAAACAAATGCTTTTTTTAAAAAACATAGTGCTGATTTGAAGCAAGCAGACTTGTTTTGTAACTATAGACCAGTATTGTGTTAAGTTACGTCTCCTTTTCTAAATCCCAGGGAAGTGGACACCAGACTGACCTGGCAGGCCCACCTGGGGCAGGGAACTTCTTTTCCTATTGCCGAGGCCCTGATGCTTTCTCTCATTTACCCCTCGTTCATTCACCAAATTCTGATCTTTACCAATCTAGTCTATCTAGCTCTATCTATTTCTATGTATCCATCTGTCTGTCTATCATCTATCTTTATCCATCCATCCATCCATCCATCCATCCATCCATCCATCCATCCACTTCTTTCTATTTTGTGCATGCTGAGTAATACAGAGATGTGGGGATGTGGGGTGGTCCCGGATTGCTCTAAGAGCAGCACCTGGATGGAAGCTCCACAGGTGGGATATAAATTCTAAAATACAGAGTTTCTGTTTGGGATGATGAAAATGCTTTGGAAATAAATAGTGGAGATTACACAACCTTGTAAAAGTACTTAATGCCACTGAATTGTAAACTTAAAAATGGTTCAAATGGTAAATTTTATGCTATGCATATTTTACCACAATAAAAAATGTTAAAAAAATCTCCAATGCACAACTCTTCTGGTTAGCTATTGCTACATAAAACAAGCAACCAATGAAATTTACTGACACAAAACAACCAAGCTCCCATTAAGCTTACAGGTCTGTGGTTTCAGAACTTGGGCGAGCAGACGTCTGGAGCCGCAGCCGAGGGACGGCTGGGCGGCGGGTCTGGGCCACGCACCGTGGCTCCCCCTCCTCCTGGGGAGTGGGTGGGGATGGCTGGCCTTGTGTGTTGCCCACCGGGCTCCTCCAGGCCTTCCTTGGGCTTCCTCAGGGCATGGGGGCTCAGGGTGGCTGGACGTGTACCTGGTGTGTGGTACCCCCAGAGTGTACATCCCAAGACATGGCAAATGCCAATTTCTTAAGTCCTGGTCTCGCCCCTTCTGTCATCTTCTATTGAATTCTCTCGGTCACAGCAATGTCAGAGCCCACCATGCTTGAGGTGTTCCCTGCAGGCCCCCATTCCATGGGGTGAGTGTTGGGGAAATGCAGTCGTCCTTAGTCTTCCACATGGACCCCTGGTGGGTAACCAGCAATTCGGATTTAGGGAATAGACAGTGAGACTGAACGTGAAGGAAAGGGGGGGTCTAAATGATCTAGAGGGTTACAAACATCAGGGAAAACTGTGGAGGGAACCAACATGGATTACACCTTATTGAAGGCAAGCCATAATTAAATGGCAGCTGAGCCATATGCCCTCAAAACTTACACATTGCTTTTAGGATTTCATTTTCATCATTTTAATCAAAATAGAACAGTATTATTCTAGAACATCTCTTCATTAGGAAGCTGCCTTGCTGCACTTGTAGGAAAAACTCCCCTGCAAGCTCATGACCAGGAAAAACACCCCCTCTTGCTGATCTTGCCTGCGGGAGA
The DNA here is from genome assembly GCA_004027775.1 of Bradypus variegatus. NCBI lineage: Eukaryota > Metazoa > Chordata > Mammalia > Pilosa > Bradypodidae > Bradypus > Bradypus variegatus. Next base: position 10,635 of record PVKY010007502.1, read on the forward strand.
GATGCCTCCGAGCCTCGGCCGTGTGGCAGGTCAGGGTCAAGGCTGCACCTGCTTGCAAGGCGAGGACTGAGCCTGGGATTCTGGCTGAGCCTGGTCAGTTACTTCCCACCACTCTCCGCAGCCCCCACCGGAGGCCGAGTGCTTAAATGCATTAACCTTTTATAGCATCACTGCGTCTAAGGTATTTTGGAGGCAGCATAGGTATAAAGAAATACATTAATAATTCAAATTAAAAATTGCTAAATAGAGGAAAAGGGGCTCATCCCACGGCCACTTTCCAATTCCGGCTGCTGCCATGGCTGTGCTGAAGTTTGCTGTCAGACACATTGACCCTGACATCCCTTGGGATGGAAACAAGGGCCTCATGAATTTCTGAGTGATTCCGAGGACTGGCTCCCACTCGGCCTCCAGTGCCCAAACAGATCATGGTGCCGTTTCTGTATTTCTCTCCTCCCTCCGCTGGGAGGCATGCACAGCGCGTTTGGAAAGACAGTCAATGAATACCGTATGCAGGTATCAAATGGTGCCACTTTCAGAATGGGTCCCCTGGGGAACGGTCCTGAGAACTTGCTCCAAATCCATCACCAGTTGACTGTTCAATGGAGAGAGCCTTGCGTGGCTGTCGCCGAGGGAGCTGCTCCGGGAGAAGGCGAGCTGAGCCTTCAGTCACGTCCAATTTAAGTTCACGATTAAGTGGAGATCATAACCCAGAGGTTTTTCAAACACATTTTCCAAAATCTACATCTAACTATTCTTAGTTATGGATACTGTCACAACTCCATCTTTAATAAGATCAGAGAACTCTTCTCGAGGGAAAATACCTTTCTTTAAGAGTCAGAGCATCAGGCCATGGGCGCATCAAGATAGTAGAAGAAAACGGTCATCAAATGTGAATAAATCTTGAGTGGAAAATGATCATGTTTAGCGTGTGAGCCTTCAGAGGTGGGGGGAGCAGCCGGGGAGCAGAGGCTGGGGGCAGTCCGAGCCGAGAGCTGGGAGCACTGCTGGCCACGGGGTCAGAGAGCAGAGGGCTGGGCCGGCCGGAAACGTCGGCTGCAGGGACACTGACGGCGGACACTTCCCCGGCCACGGTGCTGTTCAGACCCCAGCTCTCTGCCCTCACACCCCCTCTCCTAATACCTGCTCCAGACACTTGAGATATTTTTCTTCCAAATGTAATATAATAGCAGGTACAAATATATAAAATCCCTTTCTTATCACCTAGGCCTGCATCAAAAATAAATAGACTGGTCCTTAATTGTGCCCACCGAGGCAGTCTGACTCACTGCTCACCGGTACAGACACACCTTGGGGCTCCCCGGCGGACCTGGTTCTTGGTGTCGCGGCGGGCTCGGGCCGGGAGCTCCTCACCACGCACACAGAGCAAAGGTCAGCAAAGGCACTTGTGGGAGAGAACCCTGCCGGCTCCTGGGCTTTATGGCAAGGGGATCCCATCCTTCCCTCATGGGTGGCATCCTCTCACCACCCATCATCCAGATATAGGTAAGAGCTACCCTTGTCCTTTTCCATGGGGAGCAATCACCAAATCAACCTCTTCAAATCTTGCCTTTCAAATCCTTCCCTCCATCCTCTTTCTGTGGACCAGCTCTGGCCCCTCCAGTGCTCCCGGCTCCCCCTGAAGGCCCTGCCTCCTGGGCTCTGCTGAGCCTGGTCCCACCACTGACCTTCCAGGGACAAGAGTGGCGTCCTGCTGTGCCCGTCTCTGCTTTGCCTCATCATCTCCTTTCCTTTATTCCATCCCTCAGGCCACCAATTCCCTCTACTCAGTTCTCTCGGTTTAGAAGCCCTAGGGTTCTCCTGGCTGGATCCCGGCCAATGCAGTGTTCCGTAGAATACTCCGGATGTTCTCTGTGGGGCATGGACTAGCCCAGGTCAGGGCAGGGACATGTAAGCTGAGGAGAAGATGGGGTATTTATTATACACAGCACCTAACAAAGAAAACATACACTGTTTTTGCTTTTTTTCTTTCTGGGAGCATGGGGTTGCTTAAAGGCAACAAAATTGACCTAGATGCCATAGCTAACTCTTTGATTAAATGTTCCTTAACGTCAATGAGGTAACAAATACCTGACTGTCGGGACGTGTCACCAGCCCCGACCTGTGTGGTGCCAAGATCCAGGCTGTGCCCGGCCGCGCTGCCTGTTCCGGCTCCCTTCCCACTGCTGGTGGAAAAGTAAGGACATTGGGCCACTCAGCTCAGCACGGTGAACGGGCTTGAAGGGCATGAAATGGAGCCCCCACTTCTGAAAGCTGGCTGTAATCAATGGTGCCCTTCTCTGCTTGGTTACCACAGAATTTTCGTTTTCTATGAAAAATAAAAACAAAGTACAAAAAACCAAGAAGAAGGCTTCTTTGTCATGAAATGCCCACACAGAATGAAGACACAGTAGTGTAGACTGTCAGTTGGCTTGGCTTGTGGAAGTTCCCAGTACCAATGAAATCTAATTTAAAATAGAAAACCCACTGCTTCCCCGTGACATACATATGGGTGTTACATAATTATACAACAACTAGATTTTCAAGGGAGGTCATGAAAGCCAGTGATACAGCCCAGACACACGCTGAAGATGCTCAGCCTTTTCCACTCCTCATTAAAATCGGCAATCTACACAAATCATTCTGCCGCGCAGGCAGCCCCCCCTTCCCCTACTGCTGATTATCAGAGCGGCCAGGAAGGGCTCCCACTTCATCTGTTTGACAGATAAGATATTCTGTTGGACAGGTTTCCACCGTGATAGACAGAAGCAATATCTTGAGCTACAGGAGGGCACAGCCATTTAAGTTTTTATAAAGGCAGAGCTTAGGAAGCAAAAAGGCTTTATGCCTCAAAAGATGCTTGTTGAATATTTACCCATTAGCTGTAGCCTACACAGCAATTTTCATTGAGTCAAGTGGTGTTTCAAGTCCTTTGAAGACACTTTTCCATTTATTTCTATTTTCTTATCTCTGCTTCTTCATCCAACCCTCTCTTTGTCGGAAGAAATATATAGCCCTCTATCACCAGCACTCCAAATGTGCGTTTGTTCTGTGTGAGAGTAATTGTATTACATAAATCTTAGGGCATTAGAGCAAATAGCTCTGTTGCATCTCTTGACTGTGATGAACTGAACTTAGCAGAAAATTCTCTTTGGATTCTCTCAAGGAAAAGATAATATCCCACACTTGTCCCTCACCCTGAGGATGAGAACCTAATCTGTGGCCACCTCTTGTGATCTGCTCCTGACAATTCCACCGGCCCCAAACACCGCACGTTGGCACCCAAACCCATCACCCCCACAAGCCCACCCTCACCTGCTGTTTCCCAGCATGTCACTGGGAACTTAAGGCCCTTCTCATCCCCTCTCTGTCCACAACCCACCTCCCATCAGGCGCTCGTCTCTAAGGACCCCGCTGCTGAGATGCATGGACTTCACTTTTCTTCTCCACCACCTGTGAGTTCAGTGAAGGCCTCATAGTTCTCATCTGACAACAACAGAAACTGCTTCCTACTTGGTCCCTTTCCCTCCCTGTGTATCCTCCAGCCTGGGCCACTGGCAGGTCAGAAAACTCTGACGCCCACACCTGAGGGAAAGGGCCTGGCCCCAAACCTCGGTTTGGAATTCAAGGCCACTCACAGGTTAACCTTTCCTTCTATGAAAAGCATAGTATGCTGTATTTTATTTTTAATTTCTTTTCTATAATTATCAACTTTTTGAACTCAGGTACATTAGTTAATCCTACTTCCCCGCTCATGGTGTACTGTCGTCATCAGTCTATGCAGGATCTCTTTGGCTTTATTTTACGCTGTTATTTTATTGAAAATGTTTTAGTTTTTCCACTTCCATTCCCATTCCCTTTCCTCACTTCCCAGTAGGTGAATAGAATGATGTGATTAATATATACCTTTAGATTGATACATATTCTTGAAATATGATTCAGATTTTGGAATTAAATTTGCATATTTAATTTACAAATACTCTGCTCCACCTTGGACCTGTCTTGTTACTTTTTGCATCAATATTGTGCTTTCAGGAAAAATCTGTTTTTCTATTTGTACATGTAATTCATGTTTCTGTCTGTGCTTAATATATCACTGGAGACATCCAACCACTTTAATGTGCATATTCCTCTAACAATGGGCCCCTTGAACACCCTGCGCCCACCTACTGCATGCAAGGAAGGTCCACGTCCATGTTCCCCGTGGGAGTCAGAACAGTGGCCCCCAAAGA
>PVKY010007503.1:0-14863 GCA_004027775.1 Bradypus variegatus
AATGGAGTTGAGAGGTCACTCTGGTGGTATATAGATAACACTTTTTAGATTTTGCTGTATTGGAATAGCTAGAAGTAATACCTGAAACTATCAAACTCCAACCCAGTAGACTTGACTCTTGAAGATGATTGTATAACAATGTAGCTTACAAGGGGTGACAGTATGATTGTGTAACCCTTGTGGATCACACTCCCATTATCCAGTGTATGGACAGATGAGTAGAAAAATGGGGCCAAAAACTAAATGCAAAACAGGGTGGGATGGGGGGAATGATTTGTGTGTTCTTTTCTTTTATTTCTTATTCTGATTCTGATTCTTTGTGGTGTAAGGAAAATGTTCAAAAATAGATGGGGTGATGGATACATAACTGTATGATGGTACTGTGAATAGTTAATTATACATTATGGATGATTGTATGGTATGTGAATATATCTCAGTACAACTGAATTTAATTAAAAATGTATAGAGCATCTAGGTAGAAGATCAATAAGGAAATAGGAGATATAAAGAATGGTATAAAACAAGTAGACATAACAGACATATATAAACCGCTATGCATTCTTCTCTAGTGCACATGGATCATTCTCCAGGATAGCTCATATATTATGTCACAAAACAAGTCTCAATAAACTTAAAAGTATTGAAATCATACAGTATATCTTCTCTGACTTGAGAGAAATTTATAGCTCTAAATGACTATATTTAAGAAAAGAAGAAAGATCTCAAATCAGAGACCTGACTTCAAAATTGGAGGACATAGAAAAAAAGGAGTAAACAAACCCAAAGTGAGCATAAGGAAGCAAATAACAAAGATTAGAATGGAGATAAATGAAATAAAGAATATTAAATTAAGAACAAAACAATAGCGAAATTCAACAAAACCAAAAGTTGGCTCTTTGACAAACCTTTAGTGAGGAGTGACAAAGATAAAAAAGAGGACACATAATTAAAGCCAGAAATGAAAAGGGAGACATTACATCTGATCCCATAGAAATAAAAAGAACTCTAAGTGTATACTATGAAGAAATGTAAAGCAACAATTTTGAAACCTAGACACTAAATTCCTAGAGACACACAAACTACCAGTACTGACTCTAGAGGAAATAGAAGATCTTAATAGACCAAAACCTAGTAAAGATATTCAATCAGTTGTTAAAAACCTCCCAAGAAAGAAAAGTCAAAGACCAAATCACTTCACAGGTGAATTTTACCAAACATTACAAGAAGAATTAAAACCAATTCTCCTCAAGTTACTCCAAGAATTTTGAAAAGGAGGAAACACATTCCCTCTGATATTGAAGCTAGATGAAAATATCAGAAGATAATAAAATTGCTGACCAATATTCCTTTTGACTACAGATGCAAAAATTCTCAACAAAATACTAGCAAACCAAATACAGCAGGATATTAAAAGAGTTACATAACATGATCCAGTGGGATTTATCCCAGGTTGACAAAGGTGATTTAAGACATGCAAATTATTTAATGCAATACACCACATTAATAGAATGAATGAGAAAACTACTTGATCATCACAATTGACACAGAAAAGTCATTTGACAAAATCCAGCACCCCTTCTTGAGAAAAACACTCAGAAAACTAGGAATAGAAGAAACTTCCTCAAAAAGATAAAAGGCATATATGAAAACCCACACTAAACATCAAACTCAATGGTAAAAGAATGAAAGCTTTCCTTATAAGATCATAAATAAGAAAAGGAGGACCAATTTTCACCACTCTTATTTAATATTGTCCTGGAAGTTCTAGCCAACCAGAGCAATTCAGCAAGAATGAGAAATAAAAAATATCAAAATTGGAAAGGAAGAAGTAAAATTTTCCCTATTTTCAGATGACATGATCCTGTATATAGAAAATACCTCAAAATATACAATGACACTGGAGTTAATAAATGCATTCAGCAAATTGGTGGGGTAGAAGATCAGTATGCAAAACTCAGTAGTGTTTCCACATACTATTAATGAACAATCTGAAGAGGAAGTCAAGAAAAATTCATTTATAATATCAAATAAAATAAATGAATAGGAATAAATTTAATCAATTATGTAAATGACTTACACACAGAGAACTACCAAATAAGAAATCAAAGGTGACCTAAATAGACAGAAAGACATTCTGTGCTTGTGGATTGGAAGACTAAATATTGTTAAAATTTCACTTCTACCCAAAGGAATTTAAAGATTCAACACGATGCCAATAAAAATTTCAGCAGCCTCTTTACATAAATGGAAAAGGCAATTCAAATTGATAGAGAAGGGCAGGGAAGAACACAAACAGGTAAGGAGTGTTGTATACAAAAGGACCCCCAGGGGAAAAAATATAAAGAGAGACCAAGGCAGAACTGTTGGCAAGAGATGCACATATTCAATCAATCCCTGTTTGCTGGACCACCTGAAAACAAAATGGACTGTTCTGGATTGAACCACCTTTCCATGTTGATGCCATCCCCAGAGAGGGATACCCTAATGAGGACAAAACTAGAGTCAGGAAAACTTCAAAGAACTTATGAAAGACAGGATGGCTTCAAGAACTGAATAATATAAGGAAAATGTGGCGTAGAATGAGGGAGAGACTTTAAACAAACCATAGAATCTGGGGGAAAAAAATTGGACCAAACAAACAGACAGATCAAGAACCCTAGAGATAGAAGAGAGGAAAGGAAGTTTGTTCCCAGTGGTAAAAAAAATTGCATAAGGAGGAAATGTTAAAAATTTTACTGCATATCCAGTGCAAGAATCCAATGTGCAAAAAGAGCTGAGCAAATCTGAACAATTAAACACCTACTACACTACAGATCTAGTATAATTTGGGGCAAGCATCAAAGAAGAGGCTTAACACCAAACCAGTCAATAATAAAATCCTAGAAAAGAATGATAAACTGAACTTTAGAGTTAATTCATCAAAAGAAGTCCAGATGTAAGCAAAAAATGACAAGGTATAATAAGAAATAGGAACATTTGGCTCAGTCAAGGGAACAGAAAACTTCAGAGAAGACACAGAATTTGGAAAAAATAATCAAAGAAGTTCAAATAGACCTCCTAAAACAATTCAAGATGAAGGAAAATATGGATATAGAGCTAAAGGATATTAAGAAGACAATTTGTGAGCACAAAAAATAATTTGAAAATTTGAAAAGGAACATAAAAGATATTTTGGAGATGAAAGGCACAGTAGTGGAGATTAAAAATACACTAGAGACATGCAACAGCAGTGAACAGGCAGAAGAAAGTAGCAGTAAATGAGAAGACAGAATAATCAAAATCATACCATCAGAGGAATGTAATGGAGAAATGAACAGAAAAAACTGGGCAATGTCTCAGGGAGACAGCATGAACCATACAAACATATATATCATGGCTGTCCCAGAAAGAGAAGAGAAGGGAAAAGCTGCATGTTTTGGTTTGCTAAGGCTGACAAAATGCAATATACCAGAAATGAGTTGGCTTTTACATTGGGGATTTAATAACTTACAAGTTTACAGTTCTGAGGCCATGAAAAATGTCCAAATCAAGGCATCGACAGGTTGATATCTTCTCTCTGAGGGCAAGTTACTGGTGAACCTCAACTCCTCTGACACATGGCCGGGCACCTGGTAACATCATCAGGTCTCTCCCTTCTCTTCCAGATTTCATTGCTTCCAGCTTCTCGCTTCAGTGGCTTCCTCTCTGAGCTTCTGTGTCTTTCTCTCTCAGCTTCTCTGGAGCTCTCAGCTTCTCTGGGGCTTTTCTTCTGGGTCTTTTATCCTCTTATAAAGGACTCCAGTAGGAGGATTAAGACCCACCCTGGGGTACTCCTCACCTGAAAGAACCTAATCAAAAGTTCCCACTCACAATAGGTCTTCAGCCACAGAAATGGATTAAAAGAATGATATTTTCCAGTCTATCTACAGCTTCAACCATCACAGTGCAGAAATGGTATTTAAGGAAATAATGGCTGAAACTTTCCCAACTCTTATGAAAAACATAAATATATATGTCCAAGAAGTGCATCATACTCCAAACAGAAGAAATCCTAATACCCCTACACTTTGACACATACTTACCAGGTATATGCATACAAGGAAATATTATTCAGTCTCAGAAAGTAATGAAGTTCTGATACATGCTACAACATGGATGGATCCTAAAGACATCATGTTGAGTGAAATAACCAGACACAGGATAAATATTGCATGGTTTCCCTTATAGGAAATAATTAGAATATGAAAATTCATGAAGTCAGAAACTAGAATACAAGGTACTAGGAGCTAGAGTGGGAATAGGGAATGGGGAGTTAATGCTTGCTTGGTATAGAGTTTCTGTATTGGCTGATAAAAATGCTTTGGTAATGGATGGTGGTTATTGTAGTATAACGTGTAAAAATAGTAAACACTACTGTATTGTATACTTGAAAGTGGTTAAAATAGAAAATTTTAGGTTGCATATATGCTACCAGAGTAAAAATTTAAAACCAAACAAAACAATGAACTATTACCACACACTCATATGAATAAGTAACATAAAAAAAAGAACAAAATAAACAAAAAATACCACCTGATAATATGATAATATTATGTGTTGACAAATATTTCTGGCATCTGAAACTCTCACACATTGATCATGGGAATGGGAAACAGTACAAACACTTTTGAAAAGAGTACAGAAGTTTCTTCTAAAATTAAATACATATATGACTCAGTAATTCCACTTCTAGAAATTTCCACAAGAGAAATGAAAATATATGTCCACAAAAATACATGTACTCAAATGTTCATAGCAGCTTTATTTATACCATCCAAACAACCCAAATATCTTTCAACTGGTGAATGGGTAAATAAACTGTGGTATATTCATACAAAGCAATATTTAACACCAAAAATTTATAAGCAATTGATATACTAAAACAATATGGAAGAATCTAAAAATTGTATGCTAATTGAAAGAAGCCAGTTACAAAAGACTGCATATTGTATATCTGAATTTCTGAAAAGGCAAAAACTATAAGGATAGAAAACAATTCAGTGGTAGCTGAGAGTTCAGGGAGAACAATGAGGAAACTCTTTGGAGCAATGTAAATATTCTATATCTTAAATCTGGTGGTGGTTATATGTCTGTAAATATCAAAACTCATAGAACTATAGATTTAAAATTGCTAGGTGTTATTTTATGCAAATTATACTTACATAAAATGATCTTACAAACATCAAGAAGAATGAAAAAGGAAATATTACCAAATCACCTTTCCTAATATAATTACTGTGATTAAATGTAAAATTTACCACTGAGCTCTCTAACAGCCAAGGTAAAAAGAGAAGGAAAGCGTGTTACCTAATGTCTATTTTGAAGCAAAATATATGTCATCCTTTTTGGAAAGAATGCTTTTTCCTCCATGAAGCTAAATTATGAAATAGATGTGTTGCATGAGTTTTTAAAAACTTTCATAATGATTTTATGTAAACATTCTACACATGTCATATATCCACCCTTGCTACTAGCAAAGACATCATTAACACATACCCTGCTGCTTCCTCCATTTCACTAGAAAATTTCAATAGCTTCTGGAATATATTAACTGCCACAATTTCCAAGAGCAAGTTTTGTCTCAGAATACCTAGAAGTATCAACATGAAATTATTCCTCAGAGACTACCTTGAGTGAGAGTCTATTTGGGTTATTTGGGGTGTGATGCCGTCTCCCACGAGCTGGCCTTGGTGCTTCCCAGTGTCATGGGCAGTTCCAGAGATTTAAGCCCCAGTTGGCTTCCCTTACTCTCTAGTGAAAGGAGAGACTTAGAAAGGTCCCCCTTACCCCATGAAACAACACATGCTTCTCATCTCACACGAGGAATTTACTGTAAGGGGCCATTTCAGAGAGCAATCACATTTGTTTTTGTCTGTTTAGGCAAGAGTTTTGACTTTGGTTAGAGTCCCTCAATAAGATGACTAAAATTATTATCACAATCTCTAAGACAAAAGGGAAAAGTTTTGTGTTACTCTTGGAGAACTGCTTTCACCTATGACCCAGAGCTCATTAGTAGCACCATATAAGCAGCTTCTAATGGTCATTTATCTTGCCTTGTTCCAACCAGTCAGCATCTTTGTTGGCAAGAAAAAAGAGGACCCAAACAAATCTGACCCTGACTTCCTTTTCAAATCCTATTAGTTGGTTTTCATTTTAGACTTCATTTCCCAACACTTCATGTAAACAAATTTCACAAAACAAATAGTTCCACTCTTGGGCTGAGAATTCACCTGTATTCTTTCTTGCACTTCTTGCTGCCTTTGCCTTTTGTTTCCTGTCAGCATTCCTGGAAATTCACAAGTTGATACATAGATTTCAACTGTTGAATAATTGATTCCTGCATTTGGCAAATATGTCTTGACATTCTTTGTCAAAGACAAATAAGACTCAGTTCCTATTCCTAATAACCTTGTGCTGTAGTAAGGGAGATAGATATGGCAACAAAAATTATGAGACATTGTTGCAAGTACTCTAATAGATACTTGTAATGTCAAAAAGCTAATAACTGAAGCTATCAGAACATATCTGATAACACAATTTAAAGTTGCCTGCGGAAGCCAATAATGGAAACAGCAGAGGTCCTGAAGCATAAGATGGTGATGATGGCTCTGTAAGCAGAAGAAACCACTTGTGCAAAATATCAGATTATAAAAGTGCCTAGTATGGTCATACAATAATTAAAATTTAAGTTGTTTAGGTTTAAGATCAGGGTATATTTATTCATTCATTTATTCAACTAATATTTATTGAGGAATTACTGTTTTTCAGGTACTACACTAGACATTCAGGATACAATTGTGACAAAAATAGACAAAAATCCATACTCTCATGAGTTTATACTTGGATTGGGGGAGAAAGGCAATAACAAGCAAAATAAAGAATATGTTACATGGTGAAAAGCACTTTGGAGAAAAATAATGTAGGAAAGTGGGATAGCTAGGGTTGAGTTGACACAAACAGAGACCTAAAGGAAATGAGAGAAACATTCACATGTCTGGAGAAAAACTTGCCAGGCAAAGGAGATGGTCAGTCTAAAATTCTTGGGATCAAAACAGGCTGGTTGTTTTGGAGAAATAGTAATGAGGCCAATATGGTAGGGGCAGAGAAGTGGGAAGGGGAGATAGATATTAGGAGTAGACAAGATCAGAATGGTTAATAGAAACAAGATAATGAAAGTCTTAGATGCAACTGGAAGGGCTTCATCTTTTACTATGGGAGAGATGGGCCATGATTTTAGGCAGAGATGACTACCTGCCTATCTAATAATCTGGCTGTCCTGTGAGAGAAGAGTACAGGGCAAGGAGAACTTGCCAGGCAAAAAAATAATGGTGTCATAGACCCCGGTGGTAGCAGCGTAGGCGACAAGAAAGTTTGACTTTGTAAAATGTCTTGGGTGTAGGGCTGGTAAGAATTGCTGATGGATTGTTAAAGAGGACTCCATGATAATTTTGAGGTTTTGGGGCTAAGCAATGCGAAGGATGGGATTACTATTTTATAAGTTAGGGAGGACTTTAGAAAAAACAGATTTGGGGCAGGAGGAAATCAGGAGTTTAGTTTTGGACATGTTAAGTTTTAAAAGTCTATTAGAGAAATAAGCTTCAGTGGCAGGGAGAATCCAAAAGGAGCCGAGAGGTCACTCTGGTGGGCACTCCTATGCACCATATAGACAGCCCTTTTAAGGTTCTAATGAACTGGTGTAGCTGGCGGTAGCTACCTGAAACTATCAGACTACAACCCAGAACCCATGAATCTTGAAGACGATTGTATAAAAATGTAGCTTATGAGGGGTGACAATGGGATTGCCTAGTTTATGGATGAATGAGTAGAAAAATAGGGGAAGAAAACAAACAAACAAACAAAGGCACCCAGTGTTCTTTTTTTGCTTTAATTGCTCTTTTTCACTTTAATTATTATTCTTGTTATATTTGTGTGTAGTAATGAAGTTGTCAGGGACTGATTTTGGTGATGAATGAGCAACTATGTAAAGGTACTGTGAACAATTGAATGTACGATTTGTTTTGTATGACTGCGGGGTATCTGAATATATCTCAATAAAATGAATGTTAGGCAAAAAAAAAGTGTATTAGAGCTTTTCCGCCGGCTACCCCCACCCCCACCCCCACCCCGGTGCCGCTCGGGCCGCTGTGCGCTCACTGCAAGCTCCCGGCTCCTGCCACGCCAGCCGCCATCATGATCCTCTACAGGGACCGACATTTACAATCCGGGAGATCGCGGGCGGGCTCGAGGCGGAGGCGAAGGAGGTCGGTGGGACAGAGGGTGATGACCCGCTCACTGGTGGAAATGCCTCTGGCCCTGATGGTGAAGGTACCGAAAGCACAGTCGTCACCGGTGTTGATGTTGTCATGAACCATCACTTGCAGGAAACAAGCTTCAGAAAAGAAGCTACAAAACGTACATCAAAGATTACATGAAATCAGTCAAAGGCAAACCTGAAGAACAGAGACCAGAAAGAGTAAAACCTTTTATGACGGGGGCTGCAGAACAAGTCACGCATATCCTTGCTAATTTCAAAAACTACCTGTTCCATATTGGTGAAAACATGAATCCAGATGGTGTGTTGCTCTCCTGGACTACCGTGCGGATGGTGTGACCCCATTTATGATTTTCTTTAAGGATGGTTTAGAAATGGAGAAATGTTAACAAACTTGGCAGTTCCTTGCATCTGTCACCTGCCATCATAACTGGCTGCTGTTTTTCATCCACCTGATACCAGGTCTTAGACAGATGCACTAATGCCATCTTGAACTCATTTATTTTGACCTTGATTTATTTGGAGCAAAGGCATTGTTTTTAAGAGAAACATGTCATGCAGGTTATCTAAAAATAAAAATGCATTTAAACTCATTTGAGAGAATGCCTCTTAGTTTAATTAAACTAAATTCATCCCGTAGTGTTCCTGGAGAAGCTAGAACCTGGTTGTAGATAACTGCCATGCAGCATAAGACTGTCTTCAGATGACATCTACAGTTAACTTACTTCTGGGACTGGAATATTAAAGACAGGAACCAAAAGTCTTAATTCTGTGTTGAAGGGAGGAGACCAGGTTCATAGCAGTGCCAGCTTTTGAAGTGGATCTTTATGCATTTCATCATCTACAAACAGAAGTAGTTAACTCTGGAAGAGTTTTACCAAAAGAATAAAGAGACTATAATACAAAAAAAAAAGTCTATTAGAGAGTATAGTTAAGATGCTGAGCCGAAAATTGGATATAAGCAAGTAGAGTTCAGAGAAAGTTCTGGGCTTGAGACATGGATGTATGTAGGAGTTTTCAACATTTGGAATACATTTAAAGTCATAAAGCTTGATGAGACTATTATGTGATAAGAGAAGGTGCCAGTGAGTGAATCCAGAGAAAAAAATACATGTGACGGACATTTTGTGGCAAGTCTTAGTGCTTGACCATAATCCTGTTGGAAGTACGAAACTGTGAAATCAATTCGAGTTTTAAGGTCAGAGAGTGACGTGATATGTAATTTTAAAAGAAAACCATTAGCAGTGAGCCTCAAAGGGGAAAAACCAGGAGGGAAGGAGATAATATATTATAGTGGTCCAGAGGAGAGATAGACAGGCTCATCAGAGATGGAGAAGATCTTCTGGGTTTAGGTGTTTATTTTGAGGTCAGAGCTGGTGTGTTGGGTTATTGCATGTGGAAAAGATTTGGAGAGAAGTGATTTTTAAATTACTTAGTATTCCATGAAGCTATCTTAAGCACAGTCACTGGGAAGAAAGTGGTGGCTAATGTGATGAGGCTTTGAGTACACAAAGCCCTAAAGAAAATTTTCATTTTTACCTCTTTCCTATGTTGATAAATATTATTTTGCTTGAGAAGAGTCTTCTCAAAACATGTTTGAAAACCAGTTGAATAGAAAATGAGTCCACGTTCTAGTTTTTGAACTGTACAAAGGTGACACTGACAAGGAATATACTTGGGGATGGATGACAGAGCTGTTAACATTGGTTATGCACATTATGAGATACAATAGAGCATCACTTTGGAGCTATGTGGGAGGAAGACTATCAACAAATATCCAAATGCACTGTGGACTAGGGGTTTGTTCAAAAGTGCCCATACCTTATCACTGAGGAGGAGAAAAATACAAGCGGGAAATGGAAGATATTATGAAAATTTGATGGAGAAATACTTTTATTGTGGCTCTCCTTTTTAAATCACTGATATCTTTTATGCAAACCCCTCAAATTAATTTTATCCCAGGTTTGCCAAATTAATCAGTGTTTCTGTATCATTTGCTGAAAAAATAAGGTCTATAATGACAATAGTAAAGTTAGGAAAGAAAAAGTGGAAAGTGAAAGGATGGAAGAAACATTTAAAAATTTATCAAGATATAAATATCATCACAATAGAGCATGAAAGCACAGCATGCTTAAAGACATAGCAAGGGACCAGTCTTCTGCAGAAGATAATCTCAGAAGAAATGAATGTTACTGTTTTCTCTCTAAGAAGGTAAGGAGTGAAATTGGGAAGCATGGGTGGAGTAACGGACAGGGGAAGAAATTTTATAAACATTTCCAGTGCTATTTGTAAATTTTCCAAATACCAAAAATGGCCCTTTGGAGAAACCATTTGGAACCTGGAAATTTAATAGATTTTTGTCTTCAGATATTTTATTTAGGATGATGTTGTTTATGACAAAATAATATCTGAGTTCTCCTTACTGTCTAGTAAGCCAGAGCTTGATAGCAGAAGTGATGGTTTTCAACCATGGCTGCATGTTAGAATCATCTGGAAAGCTAAAAAATGAAAAAATAAAATAAAATAAATTCATGCCTAGGCCCAACTCCTGGGCTTCTGAAGTGGGCAAAACTTCCCAGGTGCTGCCAATGTTTGAAAACAACTCCTCCCTAAAGCAGCTCCTCAACTGACTTAATCAGTGTGCTGGGTATTTGGCAGGTCTGATTGCAGCTGCTTTTCTATTTATTATTTCCACTGTTAATGATGACAAGATGAAGGATTCATGTAGTTTTATTGGGGAGTAGGCAAATACACTGAATGACAATCAAACCAGCATTTGAAATCTTCAGTGTGTCCCCTTCATGATTACAATCCTGAACAACTAAATGCCAACCCCATTATTACCTCTGCCATTCAGGTCAGCAAATACGTTGGTGTTTTATGTGCACAGATGTGGCATGAAGCAGGCAGAGAGAACATATTCAGACAGAATTGATGTCTCTAGCCTTCTGAGACCTGAATTTTCATTAGGTTAGAAGCAATTTCCATTATTTGGCCAACTTCCCACCCATCTAGATGACAGCTGATGCCCACTAACATCACAGGAAGGCTTGTTCTTTGGTATTTGGCATTTATGGAAAAGACGAGATGGAAACAAAGGCAATGGAGCAAAAAAGAAGGCTGTTATTAGTGGTATGTTTCCTTTGGGATTTCTTTTTTTGGGGGGGAATAGGAAAAACAATATTATTTTCCTCCTATTTCAACATGATCTGGCTCCCAGACCTCTATTATGTCATTTTCAACCATTCTCTCCTTTGTGCCCCAGGCACACTGGGCCCCTTGCTGTTTCCAAAGCTCTCCGAGCCTGGTTAGTCCTCAAGGCCTTTGCCCATTTTTCTACTTAGAACTAACACCCTCCTGCAGCCTATGTGCTCAAGGTTCATTGCCTCATCTTCCTGCAGGTGACTGCTCAAAGCTTACCTTATTAGAAATTATTTCCCAGATCATCCTATGTAAAATAGTAATCCTCCAATCCCCAGCATTCTCCTTTCCATACATTGCTTTATTTTCCTCCCCAGCACTTATCATCCTATATAATGGATATTTATTACCCCCTCATGCCCCCAACACACACACACACACACACACACACACGCACACACACACACACACACACACTTCCAATTCCTTCTACTGGAATCCAAGACCCATAAGAATAAGAACTTTTGTTTTCTGCTAAATCCCAATTGCTGGTACATAGTAGGTATTCAATAAATATTCATTGCAGGAATGAATGAATTAGTGAAAATATCTTACAAACTACTTGGAATTAATAACCTGTGCCTACTGTGGACTGTCCTTTCCAAAAATGGCTATGACACTATTTCCCATCCCACATGTTCATCTTAAAATGTGGCTTTGACACTCCTCGTATCAAGAAGAAGGGCTTTTGTTCCTTCCCCTAGATTCTGAGACTCAGAAGTCACACTATGTGTCCAGGATTAGGTCATAAAAAGCAATAGAGTTCTCACCAGGCTCTCCTGAGATGCCTGTACTGAGAACACAGCCACCATACTGTAAGGAATCTAATCATCCCATGGAGAAGCCAGATAGAGAGGAACCGAAGACAGTGGTCAAAAGACATGGCTGAGTCCTCAGATGACAGTCAGCAACAACTGCCCGCCATGTGAGTGTACCCATAATGAAAATCAGTCCTCCAATTCCCATTCCAGCCATCCCTCTAGGTTATACTGCTTGGAAAGGAGAAGAGCTGTCCCTGTCAAGCACAGACAAAAGTTCAGGTTTATGAGCAAAATAACTGATTTTTATTCTAATGTATGATGTTTTGGGGTGGTTTGTTACACAGAAAAAGGTCATTGCTGTTCATAAAATCAGATTTTTAGTGAAGAAACAACACTGACTATAAATCATCACTATTACAAGCACACATGCATATTATCTTGTGCTATACACAGAAAGCTAACTTCAATGTTATGTACACTATCATATAGCTAGTGCTTTATCTGCACATTTTCCTCTCCAGTTCTATAAATGAGATGATAAATCCCTAATTTTAAATACATACACACACACATCTTATATAATGAGCAGATGTACATAAAAATATAGAAACACATGCAAACACAACATGTCTGTAGTATTGTGTACACTTTCTATGTGGTGATATTTATACATACATTTCTAATATTGTGAACATGGTCATACGTATCTTCAGTGTTATATATCACACATTTTCAATGTTGGATATAAATCCACATAGATAACATGGTTGGCAAATAGGACTTGTAAGTACATCTCAAATGTTTTATGTATACACCTGTATACTTGGTGGTGTAGTCATATCTACATTTTATTATATTATATATATAATGCATTTTCATTATAAATATATAACATTGTATATTATTATATATTGGATATATGTGTAATATTTGCACACATGTACAAAGAGTTTTTGAATGTTATAAAACACATGCACAGAAATACACCTTGGGGATTACAGTATAGAATACACATACACAGTTCTCTCATGTCTGAACATATGTGTACATCTGAAACAATTGATATATGCATGAGTCTCCAGTAATACAACATTATCAGTGCTGTGTATGAACACATCTCTGGTAAGACATACACATATAGATCTCCAGTTCTGTACACAAAATGCTAATGTATCTCCACTTTTTCCTGAGGTAGACATAAACACACACACAAATCTCAGCTATTGAATGCACAAAATACAGTTTTATACACACACACAGCTACACTTCCAGGATATATATACAAATACAACTCCAATGTCATCCAGACATAAATCTATGTTTCTTCAGTGTTGGATGTAAGCATATAAATCTTTGGGGTTGTTCATATATATATATAAAAACATACATGTACATGAACTTGGTTTTGTATACATATATCCTTATGTAGCCGTAAGTTTTTAGAAACACCAAGGTATCTACCATATTATATGCACACTTATAATAATGTCCACTATTGCATGCATACACAGATATCTCCTGGTTTTTGCATGCACACACAAAAAGAGACACACAACTAATCTCATATACACAGAGAGGATGAGGCCCCTTTCCCTCTTGTAATTTGTTGTATCAACTTCATTGCCTTATAATCTTAATTGTGTATATCTAAACTGTTTCCCTGTGGTAAAGGGCTTTAATTTAATCAAAACCTTGGAGATTAAATAATGAAACCTGTCACCATCCCTGCTTTTTGTTGCTAATTAGTCATGGTGAAGTGCCATTGTCATAGGATGCAGGGTCCCTAAATTTAGCAGTGGAATATTACATTGATCACACATGAAAAACACCCTGAGTCTCTGGAGATCAGCTGCACGTCAGCAAGTGTGTTGTGGTTGAGGCCACCTTTCACCTAATAAAGGGGGTACTTCTGTAGTTGCTGGGAACAATCTGCTTATCCTCTGGTTGCACATAGCAACCAAAAGAATCTGCCATCCTTAACCCCTTGAAAGTCCCACACTAGCAATTCAGAGAAGGATGATTCTCTTGATCCTCTCTGGGCTGCTTGCTTGCCTGTCTTGCTGAACTACAGAGCCCAGCTCCACTAGCAGGACAGCTGCTTCTTTATTCAGAGCCACAGGCTCTCCTCTACCCATTCCTTGGGGGTTGGAGACAAGCAACCAAACAAATATAATTCCTTCTCTGTGTGCCAGCTTAGGTGTTACTTTGCTCCATTCCTTTGAGGAAAGAATAAGTAAAATGCATATCACAAAGCTTTCTAATGTCCCAGCTTCCATATCACCGTGTGTGCATATTCTCTGCCTGAAGATGTGTCTGCTAAATATTGATATTACGATCTCTCCTAATACTCTTCCTACAGCATCTCTCCCAATACTCTTTCACCCATTTGTGCTCACCTTTGGAGGACATCCTGCTGTACCTGAAACAGTAAGGGCTTTGGGAACAAGCAGACACAGATTCAGAGCCCAGTTTTGTAACACAGGTTTTGATCTCCTTTTATTGTTTAGTGTAGCTGAACACCAAATAGCAGGGTGTTGTTGTGGGCATGAACTAAATCCTAGTGGTTATCCATTCTTTCCCCTTTTCCCATCAAGACAGGGTGGAGAAATGC
>PVKY010007504.1:0-14889 GCA_004027775.1 Bradypus variegatus
CTACAACAGGGAATTCGTTTCATGCTGGACTTGGAGTTGGGTTTGTGGGCGTGGAGCTGCAGGGGCCAGGAGCAGAGAGGACTTGTCAGAGAGTGACGCTAACACAGTTGAAAACCTGCTCGGAGGTCACCGAAGACTGGTGATCCTGTTTCACCACCTGGATGGAACCTTTCCTGAAGCATCTACCCTGGAATTTTCTGTTATATGGGTCAATAAATCACAAGTCATTGTGAGTTGGTTTAACTTGCAAATGAATGAGTTACAATTAATGGATGTCAAGTAGTATTTCTCATGTTTTCTGTATCCCCAGGGTGCAGTTAGTTTGAGCTGATTGGAATGAACAAAGAACTATGCAAGTATTAAAGTTACTGCTGCTGCTTACCAAACCACCTCAAACTTAATGGCATAAAACAACTTTTATGCTCACAGATTTTGTGGGTCCGGAACTCACCCCAGCGATGGCCTGTGCCGCCTCTCCTGGTCTCTCAGGAAGCCTGGAGAGCAGTGGGTGACCAGATGGCTGGGGACCGCGTGTTCCCTGATGCCTCCTGCACGCATGTGGGTGCCTTGGCTGGGAGGACCTGGAGGCTAGGGCTGCTCGCTGCCATTGGCCTTCTTCACGCTCGGCCTCGGGAGAGTCAGGCTGCTTAAACAGTGCACCAGCGCCCCAAGGACAAGGTGGAAGCTACTTGACCTTCTCTGACCTAACTTCTCACAGCATCATTTCTGCTGCTTTCTGTTGGCTACTTGTGAGCCCCACGCCCACTGCTGTCAAAGGACAGGGACAGGTTCCCACTTTTGGATGGGAAGGGCATCCAGGTCACACTAACGTAATCGATCACAGTTTGCAAAAGGACATTCATTTGCAGGGTAGTGGTGGGGAGATTGGCACCACTGGACAAAGTGCTGGAATCAGGAATGAATTATGTATTAATTGTAAGCATGAATCCATGTGGTCTTGGTTTCTCAGCCAGCCTGAAGGCCGAGTAGCATGTAGCAGGGTGTTTGAGGGGAGGGAAGATGAAGAGGCACATTTACTGGTCTTGGGAGAGGACAAGAGTCGCCGTTAGTCAGGCTCACGGGGAAGGGTGTCTTCTCTCCAGCTTGCCCGAGCCACTGTGTCTTCCTGCTGCACTAGGGTGGGGGTGGGTGGGGGAGTTATATAAGTGCCCAGCAACACCATTTTAAAATGTTGTGTCTGACACTCACCTTGAACTCCGAGGTGCAACAACTCAGGAACAAAACTTGAAGATGTTGCTTGACATTTCAGTCAGCATTTTCTCCCAACTGTGTACACTGAAATAAAAAGCAAACGGAATTTACACCTGCAGACTCTTCATCATGGCAAGTTTCCAGTTACATAAGGTGTTCTTTTTTTCTCTCAAGCCTTAGAAATTTTTATGGAGTAAAAAAACTTTTATAAAAAAGAGCAAGGTTCCTGTTTTAAACTCTGAGATGAATACAGTTGATTTGTAGGAATTGTTTCTCTGCCTTCTCCCTTATTGATGTTTCAGGAGCCCTAACGTGAGCCTAATACTGACAAGACTTTCTGTTATGAGTTTGATCCCCATGGAGGCAAGTTAACATCATGCTGAGAAAATCTGTTCCTGTCCTTGACCCTGCAGAGCACTCAGTAAATTACGTGGATGGTCAAATAGGAAACTGAATGAGAAGACACACATCGCTATGCTTGGAGAAACGTTAACTAGCAGTAGCTCATTTTCTGAGTGCTTTCTGTCAACTGGGTATCACGAAAGGAGCTTTGCACAGGCATCCTCAAGTGATTGTGTACAGCCCAATAAGCTAGGTGACCCTATGTTCTACGTATTTTAAGATGAGGAAACTGAGAATCAGAGAGGTTGAGTAACCTGGCCAACATCACACAGCCGTTCCTTCAAACCCAAGCAGAGTCTGCGCTCTAACCACTTCCTGGCACTGCCTTGAAACAGTGCATCTGGGGAACAAAAGAACTGGTGATCATCAAATATGATCAAAGGCAAGTCACATGGCTTCTTTTAGTCTCACTTTCCCCATCACTGAAATGGGTGGTCTAATTAACTAAACTCCAAGCTCTAGTTAACATACATCAGGTTGACTGATAGTCTGCCAAAAGGTAGTGGATAGGTAGTTTTCCTCTTCAGATATCAAGGAGAACCCAATTTTTCTCAGACTGGGGCTGGTGGTGAGAGAAAATTAATGTATTTAAAAATTATATAAATAGCTTGCGGTCCTGGGCACTGCAAACAGAGCAGTAAAAATGGAAACAAACAAACAAAAAACAGGGAGCTTATATTCTAGACAGGGAGAGAGATCTGAAACAAATACATAGATATCCTCAGGTGTTGATAAATGACACAAGCCATAACCCAGAATAACGGCCTAGAAAGTGGCAAAAGCTACCCTGGGAAGACACCTGTAGCAAGGTGAGGTTGAAGCAATGGAGGAAGCACGTGGGACCGGACACTCAGGTGCTCTATGGTGCAGGTGTATCAGAGGAAGCAGTGTGGCTGGCTGGAGCACGTGAGGACAGGTGGCTGCAGTGTGCAGAGGGGTGGCAGCTCATGCTGCCTTGTAGGGCTCCAGGCTCTCCCCTGAGTGAGACAGCAGCCATGGGAGGTTTGAGCCAGGGTGCCCAGGTCTGACTTAAGGTTTCCCAGAATTTCTGCATCCACAGTGGAGGCAGAATACCAGTGAGGAAGTTGTTTGAAGAGCCAAAAGGAGGGAAGTCGTGAGGTGCCAACAGCCTAGACTAGCTGAAGCAAAAAATGGGGTTTCTGGGGAAGCTGTGGTATCTCTTGGGACAGGGAAAAGGACCAGAATCAGGAATTAGAAGGACACCCATCTGTCTGTTGAATCTGCTTCTCTCCAGATGAGGTGGTGGGAAGTATCACCCAACACCATCTGAGTTTTGCATCCTCTATTCTATATACCCATGGATGACTGTTCCCTCTCATTTCAGGTCCCACAGAACTGGGAAAGGCTGTGGTCCATCCAGCTTCGGTGCATCCTCAAGCCCAGTCGTCAGTGACCAAGTGGAGAGACTTGTGCTTGAACCGAGCAGAGCACAAGGTGGCACCGAGGGAGGTGGTTCGAGCCTCCACCGGTGGGTGGTAAGCCCCAGCAAGGTGGGTGCACCTGTCATTCATGCTAGTTTTGCTAACATGGAACTTAAACTGAACTGTAATTTTTTAAAAGCAAGTTTTGGAAAGAAATTTGAAATGTTTGATAAATATGTATGTTTTGAGCACAGA
Source organism: Bradypus variegatus (assembly GCA_004027775.1). NCBI lineage: Eukaryota > Metazoa > Chordata > Mammalia > Pilosa > Bradypodidae > Bradypus > Bradypus variegatus. The sequence continues at coordinate 3,252 of PVKY010007504.1, forward strand.
CTGCTCACTATGGATTTTCTAGAATGTATTTCCAATGAGGTCCTAGTACAGAAATGCCAGATTAAAAGGAAAAAAAAAAGGTAAGAAAAACACTAAATTTTTTGGATTATTTGAAACATTTAACTCAACTGTAGCCACTTTCAGATCAAACGACCAGGGGCCATTCTGACTGTAAGAAGCAATTTATTCTTAAATATCTACCTTCTAAGTCATTTTACCCTGATGGCTGTGTTTTTAAAGGTGACTGACAATCACTATGTCCATGGCCTCCACCCTTCTGGTTTTTATTTTCCTCAATCTGGTGTGAGAGGGTTGAATTAGGTGATGGGGAGCGGGGGGCGGGGACAGCTCTCAGTTTCTCTATTTTAACTGGCCATTTCCATTGCCATCCCACTGGGAAGACTCCATACTTTTTTAAAGCTCACTTGTCTCTAAATACCACGCACTTTGTATTCTTCTGGAGCAGAGACAGAGAGCAAGCTGCCTCTCTTAGGCAGCGCCTTGAGCCCTCCCGCAGGGAGTCAGGGTTTTCACTTTTACCGGAGTGACCCAGTTTAGTCCTGGAGAGTGGCGGCATTGAGGACAAGGAGCAAGTGGAGGACACTGTCGGCAAGCTCTGATTTGGAAAAACAACAATTATTTGGATAATCAGTAGTATAAAACCATAGCACCAGGCTGTTTGTATCCATTTCAACATGATTGGTTGCTTGGCAGATTTTAAAGAACTAAAGCTCTACTTAAGTTTTACTGGGGGTGCACACGGTACATACAAATTATGATGTTTAATTTTCCAGCCAACTCCATGTTGGCTTTGTTTATATTTTTGGCAGCAGATGTAGTACCGGTTGGTGGGTACCATTCTGGTTTCACAGTGCCCAGCGCAGGCTTTCCTTAATTGAAGTGCCTGGGTCTGGTCAGTTTCCCCATTTGTAAAATGACCTGATAAGAAACATTTCTGGTTTTTAAAGACATGACTTGTCTGATTAAAACTGCACAACTTGGTTACGGAGGCCGGTGTCAGTGTGTTCATTCTTGGCGTGCAGAGCAGGTGTCTGCGCCGCGCGTCCTGAGCACTAGGGGGCACTGCAGGCCAAGAATTGCGCGAACTGCTCCCAGGCAGTGCCCCCCCCCCCCACGCGCCCGCCTTCGGGGCCCGCGCCCGGGGGCTGCAGGGGCGGTTGCACGGTGGGGCCCTCGCCGGGGACCGCGCTGGGCCTCGTTAAAATAACAGTATCGACCGCCACGACCATAATAATATCAGCCACACCCATCCCGTGACATTGGTTCTGCTATTCAGGGGGTAGCAATTTTAAATTGCTTTTTAATCCATCCCTGCAAATAGGCAACATCGTCCCACCACCTTTATTTGCAGACCCCGAGGGTTCACACCCCGGCTCACCAATGGCACTTTTTCCGACACCGGCATCTTTTGCTGGATGAGACCAAAAGCAGTTTACAGATAATTGATCCTGTTTGGTCACATCGGATTCATCCTGTATTGGTCAATTTAAACACAGAGTAAACAAAGACCTTTTGATAAAATCAGCAACTGGTCTGTAAGAATGATTAGAAACCCCCTTTTGTAAGACTTTGTGATTATTTGGAGGGGACGCGTACTCTGAAGTGCTGGTAGGTGCAGAAATTAGAAGGCAGATAGGTTTCCAGGGCCCTGTTGCTGAACTCTCAGGGAGGGAGAGCTGCGCTGCGGGGGGAAGTGAGCGCCTGTGGAGGCACTGCAGGTACACATTATTCACTTGGTAAAGCCAGAGGTCTCTTGTCACGAGCAAAATGAGTTATTCTCAGCCAGTAGAAACCCCACCCCTGTTATTTCAATTTGCTTATTCCCCAGAGCCACCCTTAATTAAATTCCAAATTAGGCCATTGAAAATATCCTCTGATTTCTGCTTTGATAGATGTTGATGTGTAACTATTTGCGATGGTTACATTCTCTTCAATGTGGACAATGCCTTTCCTTCCGTGGCCCCTAGGAATTCTTCTAGGGCAGGATGAACTTCCGCTTACCCTGGGTATTGGTTTCATAAGCACTTGTTTCTTTGGGCAGTGGGTGGGGAGCCATTTTCTTGGATAATAAATCTGGGATGTGCACCCCTGACCTGACAAACGGGTCTGAACCCTAAGAATCCAGCCCTGCCAGTCCCTTAGAAATGTTGATTTAATTTTAAATGGGAGAAAGAAATCAGACCATTTGGATGCATTTTGTTCAGAGAGGTAAATGGATCCTTTGACATGTCAGACTCATAATGGTATGGGATTTTCTGTTTTGTGTGTGCTCACGTCCTCTTGAAGAATCGGGCTGGGACCGAGCCTCCTTCTGAGAAGGTGGATCTGTAGGCTGAGACCCACACACGAATGCCCCCTTGTTGTGTCCTTATTGTGTGTGGACCGCGAATCCTCAGCAAAGGGGACGCCCTGCTCCTGCCATCGGGCTGCAGGGTCGGCTCCCCGACAGGCCATTGGCTGGCAGCAAACCACAGGCTGCCCCGTGGCTCCTGGGCCTGGCCTGGTGTTCGATGTGCACCAACCCGCCGTCTCGTCCTCTTTGCCCTGGTGCAGTCAATGCTTGTTAGGTGATGGATGAATCGAGGTGTCTTAAACCAGAACAGAGAAACCAGAATTTGGAGAGGAAGGTAGAAACGGGCTCTGCATGCTAGTGCCAGTCGCGTTGCGCGCCGTGAGTGTGGGAAGGCATGGCACATCGGAGCCGGCTTTGTGTGCACCCAAGGGTCGCCGTGCGCCCCTTCCCTTGCTCACTCCATGGCACACAGAGGCCCTGCGAGGACACCAACAGGGGCATAGGGAGGGGGTGAGGGCCTGGTGGGCTGCATTTTGCGAGGCCGGTGGGGCAGATCACATGGCCCCCCTGCTTTGAACCCCTTCAATTGCACTTGTAGCAACCCAGACCCCGTGCCCTCTGGCCCCTGCCGATACCTGTGTTTGGTCCCTACCACCCTCTCCTGGGGTCACTGACCCTCGGTCACACTGGCCTCATGGCCAGTTCCCACCACCAATCGTGTGGAGCCCCCAGGTCTGCACAGGGGGGGACCTTCTCGTTCCCGAGGCCTCACTTCAAATGCCTCTTCTCCGAGAAGCCTTGTCTGACGTCTCCAAGGGGACCTGCTGCCCTGTTGAATGTCTGTCCCCATAGGACAGAAGCTCCTTGGTGGCTTGTTTGCTGCTGGGCCTTCAGGGCCTGGCCAGTAACAAATACGCATTGAATGGGCTGATGATCCACATAAATCCCTGCCCTCTTGAGTACCCCAGCCCAGGAGGAGCCTCCCTCAGGGTTAGCAGCACTTATCCTCTGCAGTATATTTGGAGATCCCCAAGAGGTCAGTGGGAAGCTCCTGAAATGCAGGGTGGTGCTTCTCACCCTTTGCACTCCCTTCAGGGTCTGGGAGAACACAGGAATGCCTCCGAGCGCACTGATTAGTGGTGGTGGGTGGAGCCTCACTTTCGGCCACAGTGAGACAGCTCTGCTTTGGATTCCCCTGGGAGTCATCAGAGAATGTTCCAAAGCTTAGTGAGAGTTTCAGATGCTCGGTTTCTCCTCTGGACAATAAACCATCTCTTGGGGAGAAGATTGTGAGGGAAGGAATTGTTCTCTACTTTGCTCGCATCCTAACCTTGTTCCTTGTTGAGCAGTGCTGAGATCAGTAGACACTGTATTGGTTAGAATAATTAACACTAGGCATTGTAACAGATACACCCAAACCTCAGTGATTTAACACATAAAGTGTGTATTTCTTACCCCAAATCCAGTGCAAACACATGGCCTTCCACGTGTTGGGAACCAGCATGCTTCCATCTTGTCCCTCTGGGGGACTTGGGCTCTCTGTTGGACTTTTGTATCCAGCGGGATAATGTGGGAAGAAAGTTTGGAGGATCATGTCGGGTTTTGTGGAATTGACCTGGAAAGGGTGTATGTCCCTTCCACACTGATTCTTTTGGCCACCATTTAGTCCTAGGAGGGCCAGGCTGTGTGGTTTGGCTCTGTATCTTCCAGGTAGGGGGAGGGGATCTCAGTGAACCCATAAAAGGCTCTTTCGCAGACTTGAATGAATAATAAATGAAGGAAAAGGTCCAGGAGGCTCTTTTAACAGGAGTCTTTCTGCAGAGGCAGGCTTGCAGCTTCCCCTTGCCCTCAGGTGGAATCCTTACCCTTGACTGGCAGACACCCAGGGGCTGACTGGGCTGGAGGTGGAAATGTGTGATGTCTTCCGGGAAGTACAATGTGTAACTTAAAACACAGTCTAAAGCTTCCCAAACTTGCTGTGCTGATCCATACGTCAGTAAGTTAAGACCCCCCCAAATGACATCCCTTTGGTCTTTGCAGAAGAGGCTAACCCTTTAGGTCCACCCGGGATTACCTGAATATGTGCTGGGTTACCTGGGAGGTCTCAAGTATTCTGGGCTTTTCCTCTGCTGCAGGACCCTGGGAGGAGACGGGTAAGAGGGGAGGAGAGCGGCAGGATGGCCTAGGTGATGGTACCGTGACCCAGAAGAACCCAGAAGCTCAGTGAATTAACATGGTAATGGCTTGTCTCTCCTGCTTCGTGGCCTTACATGGATTGCAGGGGGCTGTGCCCTGCACGGTCATGCTGGGCCGCTGGCTGGTGGGGTATGGGAAGGGTATCTTGTAGCTGCATCATCTCAAAGGTCTGGTCCACTCAGCTCCCATGGTGGGGAGAGGCCCAGGGGAGAATCACACATGGGCTTTGTAGGGCCCCATCACAGCCCCTCACGCATAATGGGTAGAACTACTCACGTGACCCTCCTGCCCGGCTGGAGGGGACTGGGAAGTACAGTCATCGCTGAGCCTGGAAGGAGACAGGAGCAGATATAGGGGAGCACCTGCGGAGGTGTATCTTGACAGAGACAGCTGGCTGGGTCTGGCTTTTATTCTTTCTTGATGCTCCATGCATTTTGGCTAGTTAAGAAGGAAAGGAGTTTCTAGAAGGCTTTTCTGCACCTTCAGTTGGGGTTAATCTTATAGCTTTGATTTCACCCCAATGCGCTCCAAACTTCAAGCATTCCCCAAGTTTGGTCAGGTAGAGATGGATGGCGCATGCACTCAGACCAGATTTAATGCTCTCCCTCAAGCCAGTCCATGAAAAGGACTTACAGAAATTAACTTACAGTGAAACATATTACTAAAAGGAAACATGAGAAAGAAAAAAATTCTAATAACCAAAGTACAGACAAACCATTGTTAATAAATTCTACTTGGATATTGTCACTCTGAGTAGAAAGATGCTTCCTCTTTGTTTTCAAGACAAGGACATTTGCAATTGTTAAAAAAAATTGGTACAACCAGCCTGAGCCTTTCTCCTTGATGAAGTCAGAATGGTTGAGAGAGAACTGATGACTTTTTACAGAATACCCCTATTTTGCAGAACCTAAAAGCATCCTCTAAACCAGTGGGCTAGGTCACCCCTGCGATGCTCAAATTCCAGCAGAAACAGCCCAGAGGCTTCGTTCCAAATTTAGGAGCACTCAAGCAAAGTTGTCATTTCTTGAAACTGCTAACAGGGAGCATTTCGTTTTATTGAAAAACAGCCACAAAAACTGCCTAGTGTAAAACCTAGTCCACACAGCATGAACATTTAGGACAATTTCATTACTGACAAAATTAGGCTTACCAATTGATTTCTGGCCCTGCAGATGAAACACACATAGTGGAAGGAAAGCAGATTCTTGCGATTAATCTGAGAGGGTCAAGGACATGGGGCTGTTGTCGTGGAGGCATGGGCTGTAGCCGAAGCCCTGACAGGCCTCCATGTTCCTCTGCAAGGCATCTTACGGCACTGCTCCCCTTTGGTGAGCTGTGCTGATTACCCAGAGAAGATTAGATATGTTAGCTAGGACAACATATGGGAAAGGGAGAATGGAAAGCCATTGTTACATCTTCTTTTAGCCACTGATTAGGTCGCTGTAGTTGGGGTTTCCCCAAAAAGCTTCCAAACCAAGGATTAGAAAAACCTTTGTCTAGCAAACCTTGCAAACTGGAGAAATAGTTGAGCATTCTGGGGAGGTGGCTGGAATCTCACCTTTTATCCTAAGGACATATTAGTAAAATCTTTTCCAATGACATACACAGGAAAAGGCATCTGGTGGTTGCAATTCAGGGGAAGAGAGCTCAATTTGAGAAAAATATAACAGAAAATGATCATTTTGAGTAAAGAACAAAAATCATTATTTTGTAGTCAATAAGTTCAAGATATATTTTTGAAATGGACTCAGTTTCATTCTAACCAAGTAGAGGAAGGAACCGGGAGTGGGCATTGGGTGCTGGCATGGGCTGTGCCTCTGAGAGGTGGGCCAAGCTGTCCAAAAGAGTAATCCCAGTTTCTCCGTCGTTAAAGGGAAGGAGGGTGTGACCCAGACCAGTTCCTAGTGTCTGGTTCCTGGGCCAGCAGCAGCCACATCACGTGGAACTTGTTAGAAACACCAGTTATGGTCCCAGGGTGGGCCTGGCAATCTGCATTTGGACAAGCCGTCCAGATGATGCTAATGCTTCTGAAGCTCCAGAACCCCTGAAATAGACAATCTCCTGATTCTCCCAGTATGAACATTTTAGAAATTCATAGGCAAGAGATACAAAGAGAAAAGGCAAAGAATTATGCAGTAAGCTAAAGAAAACCAGGAAGACAGACAGATGTTCAGAAAAGAAAATACAGAAGAAAGGAGAAGCCCAAATCTCGGAGAAAGTGAAACCCAGAAAGGCGACCTTTTCTAGAACAGCCCTCGTTTTGCTGGTCTTCCTGGAAACTGAAAGCTTTGGTGTGTTTTTGCAACCTCAGGCACATAGAATAAAACATCTGCTCCCCTCAGCCAGATGATAATAGCCCATTTTTACCTACTAAGGTAAATTCATCTCATTTAATTGGTTGTTGTTGGCTTACAAGTTTTATTTTTCTTTCTTTTTTAAATGTTTTTAAAATTCAGAGTGCTTTTTCTCCGTCTGATTTTTGATCTGGTTAGTTCGCACACTCAAAGAGCAGAGCACTCCTTTGGCTACAAGCATAGGATGATGCTTAGCCATCTTGGTTTGGGGGTGTCTTAGAGCCTCAGCAAAGTATAAATGAAGGACCTTCCTTTTATCTTCTCAAGGTGAAGTCTGTCTTTCATTCATCTTCCAAATGGGCCAGCCGCGTAAACAACTTGGAATTCTTTTAGGGCCTTTGGCTTGTGGCCATTCTAGGATGGGGCTGGGGGCCAACATAACCCCAGGATGCCATGTCAAAAGCCCTCTTTCTCAGCGGTCATCGAGAAACCCCGCCGCGGGGTTCAGGTCCCCTCTGCTGAATCTCTGCGTTCCCGGAGCTGCCCGCCGGGTCCGAGGCCCTCCCTGCAGCACGGCGCTTGAAGAGGCGGGGAGAGAGGTCTCCACACCTGTTGGGAGAGCGGGAGGCTCCCTCGGGGCTCCTTGGAGCTGGCCGAGCCTGTGCCTGCCTCCCAGCAGCCCCCTCCATTCGCATACGACAGGGCGGGGTGACAGGGACGGTGGGTGCGGATAGACCAGGGGGAGGTGGGATCTACTTTGCGGATTGGGGCTCACAGCTGTCACTCCGACAGGGTGGGGCGTTTTTTAAAAAAGAATTTTCAGGCCCAAACCCAACCCCACACAGGGCACTGTGGCGGTCGCCTCGGTTCCGGATGCAGGCTGTGCGGAGCGGGGCCACCGAGCCGGCTGGCAGGTGGCAGCAGCGGCGGCCCCTCCTCCACGCACCTCTGGACTGCCTCCCTCGGGCGCCCGGGGCAGCCCGGCGTTCCCGGAGCCGGCCGTGCGCTCGGCGCGCGTAGAGCCGGGAGCCCGAGCCGGGTCCTGGGAAGACGGGCGGGGGTCGGCGGGGAGCAGCGCCACCCCAGCAAACTTTAGGCGTCCGAGCGCGCGCGCGCCAGCGAGCTCCGGGGTGCGGCGGCCCGCTCGGGATGGGGGTTCTGCGCCAGGGCGCCCCGGGCCGTCCCGTGCGCCGAGCCACCCGGCCGGGGCCCTCCGCGCCGCCTGTGCCTGCGTCCCCGGCGTCGCAGCCCCGCCATCGCGCCGCCGCCAGCGCCACCGCTAGCGCCAGCTAGCCAGCTCCGGAGCCGCCTCCCGCGGGCCCGCCGCGCCCGAGCCCTACGCTCCTGCAGGCTCCCCTTGCCGGGCCACCGTAGGATCCTCTGCGCTTGTTTAAACAGGAAAGGGAGAAATCCTTATGGATTAAAAACAAACAAAATTACCGCTGGGGGCGAAAGAGGAAGGTAGGGTAGCCTGCGCGCGCGTGGGGCTCCGGAGAGCAACTCCACAGCCCGGGCGCGGTCGTCGCCTCTGGCCGGGCCATGGACTGGCGGGAGGCAGGCGCAGGGCGCTGGGGCCTCTCGGGCCCCTAGCCGGGCTCTCCTTCGTGCTCCGGCCCGCGCTCCGGCCCTCCAGGGGCTTGGCGACCGCCTCTTCTGCGACCGCCTCTTCTTCGCGTAGACGGCGCCGGGGAGCAGAGCATCTGCGCACCGGATCTCCAGGATGTTTCCGTCTGAGATGGGGACGCGGTGGCACCATTGGTCCCCCGTGCTCATCAGCCTGACCGCTCTGTTCTCCAAAGGTGAGGGGACGTTGCCAGTACTTCTGCCCTCAGGTCTAACTTTGCCAGGAGTGAGTGTGTGCGTGGATGAAACCGGGGTGGGAGAGAGGGCGTGGGTATGTGCAGTATGTCTTTGCGCGCACGTGCGTGCACGACTGCGTGTGTAGCCGCTAAGGCCTTAGGTGGTCCCTTGGCTGCAGGTGCCCCTTGGAGGACTTGGGTAAGAGACCCTAGGTGAAACTGCAAAGGAACACGGGAAAAATGGACTCTGTCTACCAGAAATATGTTTTGAATAAATAGAGGGCCTTGGGGGGCTTGGGCTGTGGAGACCTTTCAAAGGAAAGGTGGCCTCTGGTTTGGCTGAGCTAGTAATCAGGGGAGGGGGCATGAAAAGACCTGGAAGATTCCTGGAAGTTGGTCTTGACTCTTACTGCTGTCACTGACCTCTTAGGAGAAGATTCTGGAGTGCCCCTGTGGTATGGGAAGGTTCTTCCCTGCAGCACAGGCAAGCGGCTAAAATCATGAACCTGGATGAGCTCTGTAGAAGTGGCCCTGAGTCTCTTTAAGACAGCCCACCTGGAGGCTCTCACCTCTCCTAGGCTGCTGTTTGGGGACAGCATCCCCACAGGTGAATGGGGGAGTTTAAACCGTAACTTGTAACCTGAGTTATCACACGGGGCCTGTGAGACAGCCAGGGATTCTGTGTCTGCCCCCTCTCCCCTCCTCTTCCCTTCCATCAGCATCCCATCTTTCATTGGAAGAGCAAGTTTGGAAGCTCAGGACTGTCATTCCTTTAAGAGAAATGGTTTGATTCACACGGGAGATTGTAGAAAGTGCCAGCAATTCTTTCTTGTTATTGATTGGAAACTCTCTGTGTGTGGTTTTCCCCCCAAGCTCCCTTTTCCTGCTGAGAAATATATTGAGAGGAAAGTGGAGATTCTTAGCAGTATCAGATTTGCTGCAAATCCCTGTAAACAGACTTTGCTGTGAAGATTTCCAAGATGAGAGCTCTCCTCTTTTAGAACTTCAGAGCCCGTTACCAAGTACAGAGACTTAATTACATGCATTTCATATTCTTTGACTCCTTCTAGAACCACTGATTTTACATTGCTTTGGATCTGATAATAGATCAGGACAGCTCCCTTGCTGGGATTTTGTGCTGTGATGATTTAGGGAGAGAAAGCCGTGATCACCCTATCCAGCTGTCTTTTAAAGTACATTTGTAATGGACACACATTTTCTAATTCTGAGTTAGAACAATCTATAAGACCTGAGCTTCTAGGGATTTATGATGTGCAGAAGAAACCAAAGAAAAAGTTGATGAATTCAGTGAATCCAACCCAGGCAGATGTGAAGTTAAAAAAAAAGAAAAGAAATCCACAGCAACAACAACCCAACAGACTTGAATATCGCTACAAGGCATGTTTTTTATTGGTTGTCACTTGGTTTTATAATAAGAATGGCTCCTGTTTTTATGCTGCAGTAACAAGGTTTTATTAAGAAAGGTACAGAATAGCTTTGTAAATATGACCTAACTATAGTGTTTTCTCAGTTCTGTACATAGTTCTGTTCCTGATTCTTGACTAGACTGAACAGTGTTGAAGAGAACTCTATTTCCCCTGATACTTTTGTACTTTTTCAAATGGAAACACTGAAAATATCCTTAAATGAGCTTCTCTGTGGCATGGTGGCCAAAATCTTCCATAGGTGGTCAAAATCAGCTTGTGAAGTGATACCCTCAGCCCAGCATCTGACATAGTGTGGGTGTTGAATTTAGAGAATTCAGCTCAGCCTGGGAGCCCAAAAGTGAATCAGCAATTAGCACAGCACTGAGCACGGTGTAATCCGATGATTAATCAAAATATGCCAGAGAAAAAGAACAAATTTAACACCCCCTAATTTCATCATATTGTTTATAATGGAATTTCATGGTGCAGATATGATTTGTAAACTCAGGGACGGTTTAGTTCTTTTTCCATTGTGTTCAAATCACTCTCCCCTCTGAGGATCTCTGATCCCATGAAAGTTCTAAACCAACTCCAAACCAAGTATGGACTGCATTTTAAAGAATTTTAATTGGAAGCAAATGCACATATAGACACAATGCCTAATTTGTCTGGGACTGATTGCAAAATGGAGATTATTGCCAAATATAGTATTAAATCTCTGCTTCAGTGCATTGTTTTTAACTTTATTTGTATTAGTGCTCTCAAAATATGGATCCTTGAATAAACCATTAAAGTACAACCTAATGTCCTTGGACTCTATGTGTTTAAATTTCATGAGCTGAAAATGATTAGTCACAGAGCAAACCCACCCCTGTATTCATCTTTTAAAAAACAAATCAGAGAAAAATTTCATCGGTGTGCTTTTATTCCCTTGGGATCCAGGAATTATGCCATGGAACAAAAAGTTTCCCCAGCAAAGTTGTCATATGGGCCAGACCTTTTCTGGAGAATGAATGCAAGTTGCCAGAGTGCATGTGTCAGGTTTACCGTCTGATCGATCCTTCTGGGGGCGTGAAGTAGAGAGGGTGCCATCCTACCATCCTCTGGTGCATTGAACCCCTTGCTTCTAGCTCAGGGGGGTGGGGTGGGGGGAGGCAGGAGCACGGAGGGTGGGCTGAGAAGACAGATGAGTGAGAAGGAGACTGGAGGTGCTTAGGGGAAGGTGGTTTTTAAATACACAATCAGGAAGGTTGCCGTATTTAGGCTGCTTGTCACGACCCTCACCTCCATCATCCTCACTATTTTCTCTTGCAAATGCCCTGAGAAGCAGAAACTCAGGACCCTGGGGCACTGGGAAAGGAGTTGTGTAGCCACGTGTCCCTGAATTCAGTGCCTTCCAGCACCCAGCTGGGGGCAGCCAGCATCCCAAGCAGGGGTGCCTGCCCAAAGCCCACGTCCACTTTTAGAGCTGCCTGTTAGGTTAGAAGTGAAGCGTCGGGGCACAGAGCATCACCTCATATTTGGGAAATGTTCTCCCCAGCCCTGGACTGAAGGAGTTTAGTTTACGGAGGTCCCTTCTCCAGGCTGTTCAGGGGAGGAAGGAATATC
>PVKY010007505.1:0-14846 GCA_004027775.1 Bradypus variegatus
CAAGCGGCGTCATGGCCTCCCGCATAACCTAACTTCACAAATGTGTACATGGCATTCACTATATCCCTGGTCTTGTTCTAAGCACTTTGCATGTAGCATCTCAAACCTCACAACAACCCTAGAAAGGCAAAACTAGTACTATTCCCAGTTTGCAGATGAAGGAACTGAGGCACAGAGAAATTTTAGTGGCTTTTCTGAGGTCAAAGATAAGAAATAGTGGAGTCAGTATTTGAACCCAGAAGAGCCCCCAGTTACAGCCGTGTTTGGTTATATAGTAGGGCTAAACGTGTGTTAGAATTTTTATCGTGTTCTCCTGGGATCAAAACAGTCACTCCTTCTGTCTCCAGCAGGGGGCGCCAAAGCCCCTGGCTGACTCTGCACCTGCCCCAGGTGTTTGCCTTGGCTGAAAGTGGAGCAGCACCTTGATACAGGCACAGGGAGCCAAATAGTGAGGAAAATTCTGGGTTAACATGACTCTGCCAAAAAACTTTCTGCGATGGGTCCCATTGAATCACTAAGCATTTATTTGCACCTGTTTTCCTGTCTTGGAATGAATCAGACACAGTTACCTCCTTGGGGGAGCTCACAGCTGAGTGGAGGATTAAATGACTTGGAAATTTTAGCCCCATTTTTTTAGATGAGAAACTAGCCTGGATTTGAACCCAGGTTTATTTGACCCCAAACTCCATAGACTTTTTACCAAGCTGTGGTTCTCAGTTGATAAAAGCCCTCTACTGGGATCTGGAGATATAGAGATGTAAGAAACAGGGTCCTAAGTGCAAGGGCCTTAGGTTCTAACAAAGGAAAGAGGGTCATGAGCTCATCATCATTCAGGATGAGAAGCTCTCTGTCAAGATCAGCTCAAGGACTGTGGGAGCACAAAGGCAGAATTGCATCAAAAGTGCTATCTTCAAAGGAGATCACATCTATTGTGTTTACTGCCATTTCTCTGTACCGTGCACAGGACCTGGTACACTTTAATCCTCAATGGATGTTTGATGAATTAATGAAAGAAAGAGACCAAGTACCTAGGACAGAAGCAAAGGTGATCAAGGGAGGCTTTTCAAATTAGTTGATATTTGGGTGGGCTTTAAGGGATGAGTAGGAGTTTTTACCAGATGGAAAAGTGGGATAAAGGCATTCCAGGCATATGGTAGGATGAAATAGTGGTCTCTCAACTTAAAAATAAATTGCAACCCACAATATAGACAATAATGATCCAATAAATGTGCATGCACACACACACACACACACACACACACAATTGAAACCCTTGTATCACTATCCTCGGCTATACCTTTGTTATATTCTACTTTATTTCTTTTCTTTTCTTTTTTTTTTTTTTGAATGCTAGTGGCAACCCACTAGTTTGTTGTGATATTGGCACAGGGGTTTGGAAAAAGGTAATTTGGGGCTAGACTATGAAGATCTTTGGATGCTGGGGTGATGAATGTAGACCCTTTCCAGTCCCTGCTTTCCTTGTCTTCTGTGAAGTCTGACACTGCAAACCCTCTCTCCTCCTCGCACTCTTTGATTAGCTTCCTACCTCTCTAACTAGTCCTCTTCAGTTGACGTTAGCTGCTCCTTTCCCCCCAGCTGGTTCTGTAAATCATGCTGTGTTCTTGGGGGCTCTACAATGGACCTTCCCATTGGCCCTTCTCAGTCCCCCAAGGCCTCCCTTCCATGCCATGGTTTGCATGACAAGTTTGCACTTCTAGTTGTGGGGTCCGCAGTCACTCTCTACAGCCCAAATGTCTGTCTCCTGAGCGCTGGGAACACACAGTCAGCTGCCTCCTGGACGTGACCTACGTCAGACTCAGCATGTCCCAAACTGAATCCCCTCCATCAGACCTGTTCCTTCCCCGCACCCCATCTCTGTGTGGTCCTCCCCAGCCACACTGAATAGCCTTCAAGTTCACTGCCTTCTCTCCTTGCCATCTGCCACCACCCCTGTTCAGCCTGGGCCTTTCCTCCCCTGGATAATTGTTGAGAGTGCCAGCTCCCTTCTATCGATTCCCCACAGCTGCCGCCATGAACCTTCTGAAATAGAAACAGGATCATATGACACCCCTGCTTTCCTTTAAGATGAAGCCCAAACTTATTAATATGCCCTAAATGTGTCCTCAGACTCCCCATTGAGCCTCTTCTCTGCAACTTGCCCCCCCCCCAATTCCTTTAACACTCCTTGGACCATCATGAGCCCTGCTCTCTCTAGATTCAAAAACTCTACCTGGTTAACATCAACTCATTCCTTCAGGATCCCACTTTAGAAATACCTCCTCCAGGAAGCCTTCCCTGACTCTCCCAGTCTGGATTAGGAGCCCCTCCTCTGCAATCCCACTGTCCTCTCTGTATCCCCTCCCTTCTTTTCTATCGCAGTAGCCCATGCCTTTCTTCTCATTAGATGGGTAGCATAATTGAGGGGTTAAGAGGAGACACTAAAGCTAGTCCTTTCTCGGTTCAAATCCCAGCTCTGTCATGTGCCCGTCCCTCACAGTGTTGTTACAGGATCAAAGGGGTTAATATGCCAATTGTGACCATGCTTGGCACATAATAAGTGCTACCTTTGTGTTTAATAATTAAATTAATTTGCAGACGAATTCCAGGAGGTGAGAGACTGGGCTTATTTAATCTACTGCTGTATCCCCTGTGCCTGCCCAACATCCGGCCACATGGGTCCCCCAACATTTGTGACATGAATGAATCTTTTGTCTAAGATAGCAGTGATGAATGTAGAAAAGGAAGATGTTTGAGAGATGCTTAGGAGGTAGATAGATGGCTCAGGACTTGGTGTTCATTGCCTCTGTGGGTGAGAGACAAAGAGGGGGAGATACACAAGAGGAAAGAATGTGTTCAAATAAGACCTTGGGATTTTCCCTCCCAAACAAACCATTGGTTCCTCCAATTCTCCCCAGATGGAGGCACCCCTTCCACCCAAAGTACTCCAGCTAGCATAGGAGTCATTGTTCCTTCCTCTTTCTCCATCTTGGCCCCCTCCTTGCCTCCAGTGCACCCCTCCTAGCAAGTCCTATCAGCACTGCTTCTGCCTTATGCTCTGTATCTTCTACTCCTCTCTGCACCCCACCTCTACCAATTGATCCAGTTACCACTGCTGTGTAACAAGCAACCCCCCATATTTAGTGACATGGAACAACCATCTTATTATGCTCACAAGTTAAGGGACAACTCAGGCATCTGGACAGGCCACGCTGGAGATAACTACACCAGCCACTGTCCACGATGCCTCTGCTGAAAACACTCAATGGCTGGGATTCCCGAGGCTGGGCTCATCTGGAAGCTCCTTCACTCACATGCCTGCAGCCTGGGCTGGGGCAACTCCAATGCTGAACTCCACTGGAACTGCTGACCAGATCCACCTCCACGTGGCCTTGACACATGCTTTGGCTTCTTTACAGCATGGCAGCCCCAATCCATGGTGGCTAAGGGCTCCAGCATGAGTCTTCCAGCAAATGAGGCAGAAGCCACAATTCTTTTTATATATTCCATAGCCTTGGACATGGCTTCACTTCTGCCAGACTCAATTTGTCAAAGCAGGCACAAGCCCACTCAGATTCAAGCAGGGAGGGCACATGGAATCCACCTCTTGAAGGAAGGAGGGTCAAAGAATGTTGGGGCTGGGATTTAAAACTGCCACCCTGATTCAAACCACCAGCCTTTCAGGCCTGGACCCAAGCAGACACCTCCTTTCTGGTCTCCCTGGCTCCGCTTCATTCAGCCCTGCCTGTCCATCCAGCCGAGTCTAGACACAGCAGCCAAAGGGAGCTTTTGAACATGCAAATCAGATCTGTCACCCCTTCTTCATGCCCTCCAATGTCTTCCTGTGAACGTAAATCAAAATCTAAGCTCCCCAACGTGCTAACAAGCCCTGCACGATGTGCCCACCTCCCCCCATTTCTTCCCTTTGCCCCCATTGGCCTTCTTTATCTTTCCAGAGCACAGCCCCACAGTCTCCTCCAGGCAAAGCTGGGCTGGGATGCCTGAAGGGGAGTCGGGGCAGAACTCATGCCCACCTGGGAGCTTTGACCCTTGCTGGTCTCCTTTCCTGGAACGTTGAGCTCCCAGGTCCTTTGTCCTTTAGGTCTCAGCTTGAATGCCACCTCCTCCATAGGCCCTGCAGATCTAAAATAAAGCTTCTGACAGGCAACGTTCTCTATCTCATCACCAGGGTTATTAGTGTCACATCTCCAGGTGGTATCTGAACTTATTTATTTGTTTACTTATGGACTGCCTCCTTCTCCTGCTCCAAGAAAGAAGGAGCCTCTTTGGTTCCTTGTTTTTCCGTGGTGCCTATCAATGGTGTCTGGCACAGAAATTTGTGATTGTGAACGAATGCAGGAATGGTTTCTCTGAGGGAAGAAGTGAGTATGTGTGTGTGTGTATGTGCATGGGGGCATTTGGGTGAGAGAAATTTAGAAGGACAATCCTGAAGTGTTGGTGGCCTGGGCGAAGGGTGGGGGAGCCAACTACCGTCGGGCAGACCTTGTTTTCGTCTGGCTCTGTCGCTCCCTTGCTAGTGACTTGGATAAACTCTTTTACCTCCCTGAGCCTCAATCTCTCCGGCTTTGACTTGAGTCCAATAGCCCCTAGCTCACTGGGGTGGGGTCGTACATTATAGGAAAGGATCGGCGCCTGGGTGAGCGGGCACGCTCCGAGCACCCCAGTCCCCGGGAGCCAGGCCGAGCTGCACCACCCGCCGCGCCCGCCAGGTGTCCACGCAAGCGCGCTGAGCGGCCGGGAGCGCGGGGCGACTCGGGCGACTTGGGAGATCCATGTCTCGGTTCCACGCGAGGCGGCCAGGCCTCAGCCCGACTCCGACAGCCAGAGTTGGCTGCCCTACCTGGGCACGCACCTGCCGCCCTCCCCCTCGAAGACACGGGAGTGCGGATGGGGTTGGAGCTGCCGGGCGTCTGCTGAGCCAGTCCGCAGAAGGGGGCGCCCAGTGCGCACCCTAGTCCCTTCCTTGCGAAGCTGGGCTCCGAAGCCGGAGGCGGGGTCGTGTGGAAACCAGCGCGGGTTAAGTGGGGGGAGACGTGCGCCCTACCACACCCGCACACCCCTACACCACATTCCCGGCTTCGAGCGCTCGCCCGTGCCGGGAGCGGGGAGCCGCGGCAGTTTGGGGCGCACACTCTCGGCCGAGCCCGAATCCTCCCCACCCGAGGGCAGCTCCCGGGAGCCTGCTCGCCCCGCAACCTACGAGTTAGAAGCGAGTGCTAGGGAAGCGGGTTCCAACGTCCTCTCCCCAACCGTGTCCCTCCTCCCACCCGCGCCCCAGAGCAAGGAAGGGGCGCGGCGGGAGCGCGCGGGGCAAGATACGAGCGCGCGCCCGGGGCAGGCGGCCCTGTCCTGGGGGCGCGGGGCGGGTGCTCCGGGGAGGCGGGCGGCAGAGGGGGGAGGGGAAGAACGAGGGAAAGGAGGGAGGGAAGGGCGGGCGGGGGCGGGTGGCAGCAGCGCCCCCGCACTCCCGGAGCCTCGCACACTTGCACCGGCCGCTCGCTTGTTCGCTCGCAGCCTTGCGTCGCCTCGCGCTGCGCTCGCTCCTCCCTCCCTCCTCCTGCTCTGTGGCTCCCGCGCTCCTGGCGAGGCTTAGACGCCCAGCGCGCGGACGGGCACACCGACAGACGGCCCCGGGGACGCCTCGGCCCGCGCCTCCCGGGCGGGCTATGTTGATTGTCCCGCCGGGGCCGGCCCGCGGGATCTGCACAGCCCTGCCCGCGGCCCCGGCGGCCAACGCGGACTATGAACCAGAAAGCGCGGCGGTGCCTGGGCCACCTTTTTCTCAGCCTGGGCATGGTCTACCTCAGGATCGGGTAAGGGCCGCTCGCGCCCCCTCCGCGCGTGTCCTGGCAAAGTTGGAGCGGCCCGGGGAGGGGGGTGAACCGTCCGGGAGTCGCCGCCGGGCCACCAGCTTCCCCAACCTTTCAGAGTCCGGGTGGGGGCGGTGCGGGTGCTGAGGGCGCACAAAGGCTCCCCGCAGGCGGGCGCCCCAGAGGCGCACACTACCCGGGAGACATTAGGGGACAGGCCAGCCCTAGGACGCCCGAGCCTGGAAGCCCCAGAACCAGAAACAGCTGGTCCCGAGGACGCTCCAGCCTGGAAGACTCTGGAAAGGGCCAGCCGCTGCAAAAGGTCAGCTTCTCCTAGGGACTCTCCAGACCCGGCCGTTCTAGCAGGGAAACTGAGCCACAACCACAGCTGCTCCCAGGGACCCCAGTCGCCAGAGTCCGAGAGAAATTCCTCACAAGGCGGCGCGGGCACAGCGGCCCCTGTAGACAGGGCAGTCCCCAGGTGGCCAGTGGGTCAGGTCCGTACAAACAGGGAACAGGTAGGCACCTAGAGGAGGGACGTTCACTGGCAGACTCCCCGCCGCGCAGAGCCCTGACACCACCCGATTTCCAGGGACCCTCAGACACCCAGAGGCCCTTCCCAGGCCGACACCCCAAGGGGGCAGCACCTCCAACCCGCAACAAACGCACACAAAGGTAGGACAAGAGGTGGCCCGAGAGACCCAGCGAAACAAGCTTGCTGAGCTAGCACTAGAGAGAAGCGGGACACCCCGCCCCCTGGAATTGGGCACCCGAGGCCGCCAGCGCGCCCGCGAAGCACCCCTCCCCGCTTCACACCGGCATTTCTACGGAGGTGGGGCTCGGGGAAGGCGCTCTGTTTGGAGGTGGGAGGGGGTGGCTCAAATCGCGTCTTGGAGCTGCTTTTGCACGGCCAGTCACCCTTTGTATTAAGGAGATAATGCGTGTGAAGCACTGAGGGTTGCGGGAGTGATTTAGGGGTTGATAGAGTTTCTGGAGCTTAAAAGGCCACCTTGGCAGGTTCAGGCAACCTGCTTCCTCCCAGCAGGGAGCCCCCAGGATCCCCCTTATGGAGGAGGCGGACCGTAGGGCTGCACGGGCATATGTGTGGGGCGGCGGGGGTGGGGGTGGGGGGGTGGGGGGTGGCGACACAGGTCCTTTGTGTTTTGTCACACCCCTCCCCCGACACAGTTCCCCACCACGAGTCCCTTGGACTGAGATTCTGCAAGTTGACCGGTCGCGGCGGGAAGCAGGTGCGCTCAAAGCTGCCGAGGCTGCCGCCAGCCCCGACCGCGGGCGGGGAAACGACCGCGGGCGGAGAGGCGGCTGCGGGCCTCCTGCCCCGCCTGCCTGCCAGTGTGTTTTAAGTGTTATTGATTCGCCCGCGTCTGGGTGGCTTTTCTCTCCTTTTCCTCCCCCTGCTTTAATCTTCATCTTGGCCCGCGCCCCGCCGCCCTGAGCGCATCGAGCATCCAGGAAGCGGGTCGGGCCGATTGGCGCTGGCCGCGTGCGGCTTTATCTCTCTTTTAATTAGAAACGGGGCGGAGGGACCCGGGAGGGGAGAGAGAAAGGGAAAACAGCAGAAAATAACCTCCCCTGGCCGCCCCGCCCGCGCGCCCGCCCGCCGGCCGAACCTCGAGCCGGCGCCGCGGCCTCATTGGCCGGTAGGGACCCAGCTGCCCCGGAGGGAGGGGAACCCACGGAGGGCGCCGGCCTTCCGGCTCAGTGGCCTGCCGCCCTTGGGGCAGGGAGGAGGCCGGGGGAGGGAGAGGACAGCTGCAGGGTGACTTTGGGCCAGGCCCTCTTGCTCCCTGGCCCTCGGATTATCCATCCGTACAATGGGTGTGAGGGGGTCCTCCCTGGATGTCACCAATTTGCCTTGGCCTCCTGGCCGGCCATCTGCGGTATTCTTATTTTATTTGGGTGGCTCAGATGACTCTAACTCCTTATAACAATCAGATCCAATAATAATAATTACGGCTACAACAAATGTATTGCTTTGCCTGCTGTGTGCCTGGCACCTTCTGAGTGCTTTCCATGTTTTCACTCATTTAATTTTCACAGCAACCCTTTGAAGTGGGGACTAATTAGCAGTGTCCTCATTTTAGCAATGGGAAAACTGGAATTCAGAGAATGGGTGCAACTTACCCAAAGTTGACCTCTCAGGCAACCCAGGTCATTAGCACCTGCCCTCCTATCTACAGAGCTGCTAGACTATTGTTCTGGGGATCCCTGGCCCCAATATACCACCGTGCTCTCTGCTAGTGTAGAAATCTCCCAGGGGTCTGCTAAGTAGTCAGAGGTTCCTTCTGACTTGTGGCAAAAACATCTCCACCCAGACTAAGTCTTCCTGTGCCACCGTTTTCTCACGAGTTGGACCCTGTTTTAGAGCTGAGATGAATTCGGTAGAGCCAGTGGCTCCTGCCAGTCTCCACCTGATTCCTACCCAGCAGGGCTGTTTGGGAAGGCTGTTTGTGGAAGCATCTACGGCACTTGCCTTGTATATGGTGGGAATGCCGCCAAAGTTCCCTAATTCATTCTGTGCATTTCAGGGAGCATTTGCTGAATAATAGGTACTCACCCCTGAGTAAAATTTTTGAAGCTCCATGATCCATTCATTCAGGAACCGTTTAGTGAACCGGCAGACAGCCTCCCTGCCTTCAAAGGGCTCATATTCTAATGCAGAAGACAGGCAATAAACAAAGGAACCCCTAGGTTAAAAACAAATACACACATCCATGAAAAAATTCAGAAGAGCATTGAATTAAAATTGTCCAGTAAACAAAACAGGATATTGTGAAGGAAAGCTTTGGGATGGGGTGGGGTGGGGGTGGGGGCGTTCCCTTAGCTGGGATATCCAGGGAGGGGACCCTTGAGGTTGGATGAATGATGGCAGGTAGCCAAGCTTGCAAAGATCAGGAGGTGTGAGGGCTTCTGGGGATGGGGGAAAGGGTCTCTGAACAAAAGGCCCAAGGCGGGAAGGAGGCTGGTGCATTGCAGGAGCAGACGGGTTGGTGTGGCTGAAGCAGAGTTACAGAGAGAGGGCAGGAGTGGACAGGGATGCACTAGGAGAGGAGCAGGACCAGAGTTCGCCTCGTCTCTCAATGTTCTTGTTATAGGGAGTCTCACTTTAAGAAATGCTAATTCCAGGACAATGTCCAGAGCTGAGCCCCCGATGTAAATAAAGCATGAGGGACTGAGCCCTGAGGCTGGCAGAACTCATGCCCTCGATAAATGGAAGCTCTTACTATTACCACCAAAGTGAGGAGTTGGGGGCGAGGTCAGCTCTTTAAACATACTCTTTAAGGCATTTAAAGGAGTATACAAAAAAGGAAGCTGCAGACGAGTGGGTCATCCTGTCTGCATTATCGCGGTTACTGTCTGAGCCTTTTTGGGGTCTTAATAGTAGTAAGTGGCCCCTGTCTTGGTTTCCTAGGGCTCCAGTAACAGAAGTCCTACAAACTGGGTGCCTTCAAACAACAGAAATTTATCATCTCGCAGTTCTGGAGGTCAGACTTCTGAAACCCAAGTGTCAGCAGGGTGCCACTCTCTCTGACATCTTTTAGAGAAAAAAGTCCATTCAATGCCTCTCTCTTGATTTCTGGTAGTGGCTTGCCAGCAATCCGTGCTTTTCTCTACCTCAGTTGTGACATGGTGTTCTCCTCTTTATCTGGGTCCAAATTTCCTCTTCTTTATAAGGCCGCCTATCATATTGGATTAAGAGCCCACCCGTTGCAGTAGGACCTCATTTTAACTTGTCTAATTCCATCTGTAAAGATCCCACCTCCTCAGCCCTGGTTTTGTATCAGCCTCACTGGGTTCTCTCTGTTCGTAGAGATCCCCAGCTTGGTCGCCTCTCAAGACTTTGCTTTTGCTCTCCCCTCAGCCCGGAATACTCTTCCCTAGGTCTTCCAATGGCTGATTGCTTCTGGCCATTTCAGTCTCCGCTCCCATGTCACCCCCTTTGGGAAGCCCTCCTGGATCACCCGAGCTTAGGTGGCCCCTTCCTCACCCATCCTTACCCATCCTCCCCACTGGGAGCACAGCACACATCACTGTCTGAGATAGTCTGTTTATTCATTTGCCTGTGTGCTGTCTCCCTTGATAGAGGACAAACTTCTTGAGTGCAGGGCCTTTCCTGTCTGGTGCTCATTCCCACCCATGATAGGTATTCAATATATATCTGTTCGATGAATGAGTTGTTGACAATAGGAACTTTCGTCATCACAAACATCTTCATCCTCCAGGCCATTGACTCTATCGTGTGCTCTGGAGCAGTGTATGAGGCTCCGTGGGCACACAGGAAGAAAATACTAGAAATCTATTCACAATTATTTTTCAAAGGTTTTTTGTTTGTTTGTTTGTTTGTTTTTGCAATGAGTGTATACAATACACATGCAAGAGTGTATATGTATATAACATGTATGAACAGTTTCTTAAAAAGCTGAACACCTGAGCACCCATTGCCCAGCTTCAGAAGTACAGCTTTGCCTGTAGTTCAGTGCCCTTCCCTAATCTTATCCACCTCCCTCCTCTTCAGTGGCAACTGCTGTGTGAAACTTTGTAGTTTCCATTCCTTGCTTTCCTTCACAGTTTTACCGCTTATAGATGATTCCTAAACAACGTAAGGTTTCATTTCACGGGTTTTTAAACATCTAAACTGAATCTTACACAAAGGCAACTTGCTTTTCTTTCTGAACTTTATATTTGGGGCATACATCATCTTTCTATTTTGTACCTCAAAAGGAAATCGAGCTTCACTGATAGTGAATATACACATCGACACCAGCACCTGAATGGAAATTACAAATGAATATAATGAGGGTTGGGGAGGTGGGGTCAAAAACATTGGGAAAGTGCAGTGGGGAGTACTAAGAGTCTCCATAGCAGTGGGGGTGACAGGGAGCCGGGCACCCAGGCAGGGCTTCCAGGTTTTTGCCCCACCTTGCTTTCCTAATGCTCCATCTTTCTGTGTCCCTGCTCCAGTGGCTTCTCCTCGGTGGTGGCTCTGGGCGCGAGCATCATCTGTAACAAGATCCCAGGCCTGGCTCCCAGACAGCGGGCGATCTGCCAGAGCCGGCCGGACGCCATCATTGTCATAGGAGAAGGCTCGCAAATGGGCCTCGACGAGTGTCAGTTTCAGTTCCGCAATGGCCGCTGGAACTGCTCGGCGCTGGGGGAGCGGACCGTCTTCGGGAAGGAACTCAAAGTGGGTATGTGCCCAAACATCCCAAGTAGGGTCTTATAGGCTACGGGGAGACGAGAATACCCTCCGGAGACCTCTGGGACCTCCTGGCCTGCCCCACGCTTGAATGCCTCTCCACATGGCATCCAGCAGTGCCACGACTTGAGTTTGGGTTAGGTCTCTGATTCGAATCCATACAGGCTCAACTTTAGAGAGTTTCAAATCAGCAGCCCAAATGCTAACTAGTTGATTCAGTGCTGATTTTTTTTTTTAAATTGAAGTCCAAATTTTAAAATTAGCTGTTTCACCTAAAAATAGGGATTTCTGCTTTCTTTTGGAAGTTTGGCAGCCCTCAGCATTGCTTACTCCTGTGTCTGTGTAGTTGTAATGGGCTAGAGCTGAGTATGCAGCTTCTTTTGGGTACAGTCTATACAATGATGCCACTGTCCCCACCACTCCTTATACTTGGCCACATGATACAGGTACATGATCTGCCTGGCCCCTGTGGGTTTTTGACTTTGCAACCCCTGTTTCATAGGAATAGCATGTGCATGCACAAACACACCCATACAGAATTTGGGGCCACAAGTTTGGCTTCAGAAGCAATTATGAGAAAAGCCTGCGTGGAAAAGGGGGTGTAGAAAGAGATGCTGATCAGCATGGAATTATTTCTCTGGCCAGTGTGGGAAGGCCACACAGTGTGTCTTCTCACGTATGCACCTCTGACCCAAAGGGCCTGGAATGCTGTAGGCTTAGCTTCCGGGTTGCAAACTTCCCTGAAAGTCAGGCCAGCCTTAGGTCTCTTTGGGGGGGCCCATTTGCCTTGCCTGCTTAACTGATCCAAGGGTATCCCTGAGTTCCCTCTATTCCTGCACCCCAATATCAGCAGGTTCAATGGGCACCATCTCAAAAAGTTCCATCCCAAATCCAGCCAGCCAATTCTCTGTCTTTGCTGCCCTGCTCAGATCATGGCACTGTCACCTCTGTTCTCAGAGGCCACCCAGTCTCTGCACCCAGCTGGCAGGATAATCCTTTTTAAATGGAAATCAGATCATGTCATTACCCAACTTAGAACCCTCCAGTGGCTTCCCAGTGTATCAGAATAAAATCCCACCTGCTTATGAGGCTGCTGCTGACCTCTGCCCCCATCCACTCACCTTCCCCCCTGCTCCCCGTGCTCACTCAGCCTTGTCCTGTTTCCCAAACACTCGGCCCTGCATGGAGCCTCAGCACCAAGCATTCTTTCTGCCATAAATTCTTTCTGCAGCCCTGTACCCCCTGTTCTTTGCATGGATCACTCCCTCCTAGCCTTCTGGTCTTAGAGAGGCCTTCCCTGATCATCCCAGCTGAAGTTCCCTCTCGCCCCAAAGCTTTATCCCATCAGCAGAACACTTAGCACCCTCTGAATCATTCTTAACCCATTTGGTGTGTCAGCTCCATGAGGGCAGGCTGTCACACTTGCCACTGAACATTTTCTTCCCCCTCTTCCTTGGAAGGAAGAACAGAGTCATCTCCAAGTCCCATGGCAGGTCTTGTTCTGTCACCATATTCCACCGTTGCCTTCTCACTCATGCCTGAGGGAAATGCTAGATAGGATCCCCAGTCCCACAGGCCCTTTCTAAGATCCTGTTTGAAAAGGATTGTATCTCCCACTGCCTGCCCTTCCTCCCCCTCTTTCCAGCCTCAGGACTCACTTTTCTGGTGGAAACTGAGTCACAAGAGGGGATGGGACCACCCATGGCGAGGTGACATCAGCCCTGTGGCTCCATGTTGGCTCTCTGAAATCCCAGCCTGGAGATCCGCCCCCTGCTCCTCACCTGGGCTTTTCCCACATCTGCTGCTGACACCCTAGCTCTCAGGGCCCAGGCTGGGCTCTGGCGTTCTTTTAAACTTATGGCTTTGCTAACATAGGCATTGTTGCAGTTGAGGAAACTGAGGCTCAGAAGGGACTTGTCTGAGATCAGCAAAAGTGAGTGGCAGGGTCCCCCAGCCCTGGGCTCATTCCAATTCAACTTGAATAGCCAGTCCATTGGCCAACGTTTTAATAGTGCTTACGGGCTGTAGCAAGGTGATAGAGCCTGTTCTGGTTTGCTAATGCTGCCATTATGCAAAATAACAGAAATGGATTGGCTTTTATAAAAGGGGGTTTATTTGATTACACAGTTACAGTCTTAAGGCCATAAAGTGTCCAAGGTAACACATCAGCAATCAGGTACCTTCACTGAAGGATGGACAATGGCGTCCAGGAAACCTCTGTTAGCTCGGAAGGCATGTGGCTGGTGTCTGCTTGCTCCTAGGTTGCATTTCAAAATGGCATTCTCCAAAATGTTGTTCTTGGGGCATTTTGTCCTCTCTTAGCTGCACCTCCTCCAAAATGTCACTCTCAGTTGCTCTGAGGTCCTTCTGGCTCTGAATTCCTTTATAGACTCCAGTGATCCAATTAATACCCACCCTGAATGGGCAGGGTAACACCTCCCTGGAAATTATCCAATCAATCATTTCACTCACAGTTGATTGAGTCACATCTCCATGGAAACAATCAAAGGATTCCAATCTAATCAACACTAATACATCTGCTCCCACAAGATTGCATCAAAGAACATGGCTTTTTCTGGGGGACATAATATATGTAAACCAGCACAGAGCCCAAGTTCCCCACTGCCACCCTCCCAGCTGTAGAATGGAGAGAGCCACTGCGGGCTGAGGAGGCTGTATATGTCAGCATACACAGAGGAGATGCAGAGGCCAGTGGCAAGAGGCGTTCTAGCTGGCTTGGGCAGGTGAAGATGGCAGGCGTGGGAGCAGGAGACGGGATGGTGTGTGGGGTCCTCTGATGAGACTGAGTTGCTAGGTGGTGAGGTGCCGTTGAAGGATTTCAAGTGTGCTAATGACTCTGCCAAAGTGTAGGGTGAACCATATGAAATTGCTGATATTCAATGATTTTTTTGACTGACATAAATGGCCACTTGTGTGACTCAACCTAATAGACATTCTGGAAGATGGATTCAAGGGTAGGTGCAAAATCCATTCATTCATTATGGTGCTCATAGATTCATGTGTGCATTTGCCAAATCTTTGTTGAGGGTCCATGGTGGCTGGAGATGGCTGTTTGGGGGTGTGTGCCCGAGAGGGCCTCTGGAGACATGCAGGAGGTAAGCCATGGGTGTGTCTGGGGGTAAGCATGCCAGGCCAATGAAACAGCAGGTGCAAAGCCCTGTGGTGGTTTGAGGAACAGCGAGGTGGCCTCTGTGGCTGGAGCCAGGGAGGGAGGGGGCAGTGGAGTGGTCAGAGGTCCCAGAGGGAGCCAGGAGCTAGATGGGACAGCATCTGTCAGGCCAAGATAAGGGGTTTTGGATTTTATTCCACATGACTGGAGAGCCATTGGAGGGGAGTGGCAAGGGAGAGACAGAATCTGACTTCAGAGTGAGCGGCATCGTGTGGGCTGCTGGGAAGAGAATCATCTATGGAGGGGCAAGGGTGGGAGTAGGGGTCTGGTATGGCCACATAGGCAAAAAGTGATAGTGGCTGGGACCCAAGAGGTATTCTGGAAGTGAGCTGCCAGGTTGGAGAGAGACTGTTGACTTGAAGGCCTTCAGGAAGTAGTTTGGAGCCTCCTAGGTGGTGGCATGGGATTGGAGGAAGATTAGGTCAAGGTCAAGGTCAGAAGTGAGTTCCAGAGGCTGAGAAGTCACTTCCCCTCTGAGCCTTGGTTTCCCCATAGGTAAGCAGGAATGCTGCTTTAGGTCACCATCAGGGGGTCCCTCACCCCCACAGGGTGGCCTCTTGCCAGGAGGGAGCAGCTGACAGGCTGGCTTGTTGGGCGAGGGATCGAGGCT
>PVKY010007506.1:0-14860 GCA_004027775.1 Bradypus variegatus
TGAGCAGCAAAAATAGCCCATAGATACTTTGAGAACATTCTTTCTATTGTTGTCTAGTGCTCTTGAACTAACTTGTTTTGACATACCACAAAATTATTACTTAGTAAATGCTCACACAGACTTCCATAAAATTAATCATTACTTAGTAAATGTTCACATAGACTTCCCAACATATTTACCAATTTCCTGGTTCACCATTTTTTGTTTGATCTCATTCTCTCCTTCTGGGTTTAATTTACTTTTGTTGATACAAACTCCTTAGAAATTCTTTCAGTGAGTCCATTTCAGAAACCTCTGGTTTTGTCTGAAAATGTCTTTTTTTTTTGCCCCATTCTTGACTACTTTTCCTCCATTACTTTGAAGATAGTATATCATTGTCTTCTGACATGTCCCCTGTCTGTTCCTTTTAAGTAATATGCCTTCTCTGTTTTATTATTTTTTTTGGTAAGGATTTCTTTATTCTGTAATATCATCATGATGTGCTTAAGTGTCACAACTGCTTTCATTATCCTACTTGAGACTTACTTTGACTCCTCATACGGAAATATGACTTTCTTCAATTATGGAAAATTCTAAGTCATTTTGACTTTGAATAATGCCTCCTGTCCTTTTTCTATTTTTCTCTGTTAATGACTTTCATTAGATTTGTATTGGACCTTTTCGTTTTCTTCCAGGTGTCTTAATTTTTTCTTCTTTATTTCTCTTATCTCTGTGCTGCATTCTGAGTAACAGTCTCACATATATCTTTAAGTTCAGTCATTTTCAGGTGTTCAGTGATTAAGATTTCCATTCTTTACTTTCATTTGAATTTTTTACTTCTGGAAATTCTCTGTTTCTTTTAAAAATCTGCTGATCCCATTTTTATTTATGCTTTCATTAAGAGTTCTTCCTTATAAACTCTTTTAAACACTTACCTCGTATCCTCTTTCATATTGTCGTATCATATACAGATCTTTTGGGTGCAAACTTTCTTACTTCAGTGGGGGAGAGCTATGTTTTTTATAAAAGGGAATTTCACGTGTCCCAGGTCACATTTAATTCTGGCTGAGTTATAGGAGTTTCATTAGTACTGAGCCAGCTTTTCAAAACTGACTCAAGAAGAAATAGAAAGACTGACTCTTTCTGTATCTATTAAAGAAAAGTTTCTATTTCTTTCTATTTCTTCTTGAGACAGTTTTCGAAAGCTGTGCTTTTCAAGGAATTGTTTATTTCATCCAAGTTGTCAAATTTGTTGGCATAAAACTGTTCATAATATTCTATCCTCTTACTATCTGTATGATCTGTAGTGATATCTTCTTTTACTTTCCTGACATTGATTTCTGTTTTCTCTTTCCTTAATTGTTCTTACAAGTGATTTATCAATTTCTAAAATCTTTTCAAGCAAAAAACTTTTGGTTTTGTTAATTTTCTTTATTGTCTCTCTGTTTTCTACTTCAGTGATTTCTACTGTTACCTTTTTCTTCTACTTACTTTGGGTTTAGTTTGCTCTTCTTTTTCACATTTGTGATGGTTAAGTTCACACATCAACTTGGCCAATTAGCACTGTTCTAACTGTTATTGCAAGGACATTTTATGGACTTAAATCATCAAAAAGTTGATGGCATTTATAGCTGATTACATCCATAGTCAACTAAGGAGAGTTTCTTCAGCAGAGGCATTTCATTCAATCAGTTGAAGGCTTTAAAAGAAGAAGTGGTAACTTCAGCAGTCAGAAAAGAGAGAATTTTCATCTCTACTTCAGCCAGACAGCTTCTCCTGGGGAATTCATCGAAAACCTTTACAGAGTTGCTAGCTGGCAGCCTGCCCAATGGAATTTGGACCCATGCATTCCCAAAGTTGAGTGAAACACTGTTATAAAACCTCATAATATTTACAGATATCTCCTGTTGGCTGTTTTTCTGGAGAACCCTACTAACACAATATTTAAGGTAGAAACTTAGACAAGTGGTTTTAAAACTCTCTTTTCTTCTAAATATACGCATTTAAAGCTATAAATATACGTCTGAACACTGCTTTAACTGCATCACTCAAATTTTGATATGCTGTCATTTTTATTCAGTTCAAAAATTTTTAATTTCCCTTATGATTCCTTCTTTGACCCAGTGGTTACTGAGAGGTGTGATATTTAATTTCCAAGTACTGGGGAACTTTGTAGATTTTTTATAATTGGTTTTTAATTAAGGTCTCTTGTGGTTAAAGAACATATTCTATAATACTTCAATTTTTTTGAAAGGTATTGAGACTTATTTTATGGTCAAACAAACAGACTATCTTAGGGAATGCCCATGTAAATGAAAAGAGTTATTTTTCAGTTATGGGATATAGTGTTCTTTAAACATCAATTAGGTCATGCTGACTGATGGTATTTGTATTAGTTAGGGTTCTCTAGGGAAACAGAATCAATGAGAGGTGTCTATGACTATAAAATTTATAAAAGTGACTTACACAACTGTGGGTATGCATGAGTCCAAATTCTGTAGAGCAATCGGCAAACTGTCAACTCCAAGAAAGATGTCTGATGAACTCCTCAGGAAACAAACTGGCAACTTCGACGAACTCCTCAGGAAATGAACTGGGATCGTCAACGAACGTGTCAGGAAAGGAACCAGCAAGTTTGATGAACTCCTCAGGAAACGCTTCGCTGAGCAGCCGAAGAAGAAGTGAAGATCCTCTATCTGTCTCGCTTGTAAGTCTTCAACTGATTAATTGGATTAAATCCAGCCAATTGCATTCTCTCACTGTGGAAGACACGACCTTTGGTGATTTATCAGTCACAGCTGCAGTCAATTGACTGATGATTTAATAAACCAGCCTGTTGGTTTATTAACCAGCCACAAATGTCCTCACAGCAATTGTTAGGCCAGTGTTTACTTGACTAGACAGCTGGGTACTATCACCTGGCCTAGTTTATACATGAACCTAACCATCACAGTGTTGTTCTCATCTCTGTACTGAATTTCGTGCCTAAGAGTTCTATCGATTACTAAGATATGTTATGGGTTTCCAATTGATTGTGGATTTATATATTGATCTTTTTGGTTCTGTCACTTTTTGCTTCATGAAATTTACTGCTCCTATAATAGGTTAATACCATCATATTCCTGACGAATACACATGCATACACATTCCTAATGAACTGCTCTTTTATGATTATGTTAAGTCCCTCTTTATGTCTTGGAATCAATTTGCCTTGAGGTCTGCTATCTGATATTACTATAGCCATGCCAACATTCTTATGCTTATATATATATTTTGGGGAGCCAGTTTTTAAGTTAATTTCTCATCTTAGAATTTCTCTATCTTTGGATATTTTTATCCCACATTCCAAGGTGAAGGCCTGGTTTCCAAGTCTTAGGGGTGAGCCCCCCCAAAAAAAAACAACAACAAAAAAATAAAGAACCAGGAGACTGCAAGCAAGCTCTGTCATCATTTCTTTTGTAGGACTGAACAGGACCTAATTCTTAAAGATTATATTTGGGATGAAAATCCCTTTGGTGTTTCTGGGTGTCAGCTCAAGATTATTTTCACACTGTTTTTGATTCATCTCTTAGTTTCTGGATTCAGAGTTTTCCCTTCTTTTCTTTCAAACTTCACTCTTTAAAAGTCTCATTAAATTGTAGATGACATTTCTGTGTATTGGTAGAAGTAAAGACAGGCATCCATTCATGTCTCTTTTTTTTCTGAAGTCTCTCTTACACTTTCTGTTCTTGTCCCTTATCTGAAGAATGGGGAAAAACATGGAATGATTTCCTCACCTTGTAAAAAATGTAAGGAAAGAGTGGAGAAGAGAAAAATGAGTGGGGACACTGAATTAAACTTTCAAAACAAGGCTTCATGACACCATTTTTCCTTCCACCAAGATTAAAGGCCTGCTCTACTCCTAGTTTCCTATCAACCAGGACCCATTCCACTTGCCCTTTCCCCAGTGCTTTCCTGCATATAGAAAGTAGGCTCTTGTGTGTGCTTGTTCCACCCGAGATTACTCCCATGACTTTGGTGGCCATTACATAATGGAGATATATAAACAGGACAAGGCTGCTGGAACAAGACTACCAGAGAGTGATGAAATACAATCCAGAAATGTGAGTTGGAGGGGAAGGGAGTTCACTGAGTGGCATGGGGACCTCTCTTCTTGATATGTACTAATATTGTAATCTACCAATTCTATTTCCATCTTTACTCACTAGAAAACCGTGGACATGCTGAAAGCTTTCCCTGAAGAACTCACCAGTTAGACATCAAATCACTGTCTATTCAAGTAAAGTTCATTTGAGGAATATATGCTTATTTAATTCAAGAGAGAATGCATTTCTGTTTGTGGGACTGAACAAGGAGATGCTGAACGAAATATTCAATTAATAAGTGCATATTAATTAAAGGAAGTTTGTGAAGGCACAGGCTCATCTGGATAGAATAAAAGGAACTGGGGACCAGTTTAATGAAAGGGACTCCTATACCCAGAAGTTTCAAGATGGGCAAAGACTCATTTATTCTATGGTGAAAAGGACTATTTCACAAAAGAGAAGATCATTTCACCTGACCCATGGCTTTAAGATTTGCAGGAGAGACCCATTGCTCTTTTGGATTCATTTTTAGAAAATAAACAGTCCTGAGAGGACACAAAGAAGGGACGCAAAAGAAGCCACATGAAACCCCATTTACCTTAGAGCTTCCATAATAATTTGGTTAAATCTGCTTAGTTAATTAGCAAACATCTGCTATTAAATATTAGTTTATAATCATTATGCTAAATATTAACTATTTATTAATACAGGTGGGAGAAAGAGAAGAATCAAAATACATACTTGACTAGACACATATAAAGAATTTCTCAGTCATTCATTAATATCACTTACAGAGTGATCCACTTTCACAATCAACAGTGGGAATGTTCATACAAAACCATGGCAAAAATAACAGTTCAAACAAATTCAGCTCCCAGCACACCACAACCCCACAGACATTACATGACATTCATAACCCCACTACATCTCATAATACAAGGATACAAACTGAAACTCAGGAACCACTAGCTCCACAGTCTAAAACACAAATCATTCACAACTAGTCATTCTAAAAGGTTTGTCAATTAGGCATAAACATACCTATTACCCAATAATTACTCTTCTAGGTACTTATCCAGGAGAAATGAAAACATGCTAGTTTAATTTATAATAAAAACTGGAAATACATCAAATGTTATCAAGAGAAAACAGAATAAACAAATTGTGGCATATTCATACATGGAATGCTGTTCAGAAATGAAAAGAATTAACTACACAACATTAATGAATCTCAAAGATTAGACTGAGCTAAAAGAGGCATATTGAATTCTAGAACAGACAAAACTTAATTTACTTGTCAGAACTATGGTGCTTCTGTTATGAAACTGAAAAAGGGCACGAGAAAACTTTCTGGTGGTGCTGGTATAAAACACCCACCAGGCCAGGCGTATACACACTGACCATCCGCTATGTGCCAGGTCCCGCTTTGGGCGCTGGGACTTCCTCAGGAGGCAAAAAGAAAAAAACCCGGACATCTTCAGGGTCGCCGCCACAGCCACACCTTGGGGCTCCCCATTCACAACTCCGACCATTTGGGGGGAAACCGCGCCCAGCCCGGGTCCCAATTATCGCCTCCGCCCTCCTCGGCCCGAACTCCGATACCCGTTTCAGCCCTTCTAGACCCGGGTTCCCGGTTCCTTCCCAGACTTCTAGTTCAGCCTTCTTCTCACGGTTACATCTTCCCTTCGCGGTCCTTCTCGGCATTCCAGACCCAGGTTCCCTCTTCCCTCTTCCGCCCTCCCCAAACCGGGCTTCCGGTCGCCTCCTCCGCCCGCCCCGGCCCGGGTTTCCTGTTCCTTCTTAAACTCTCCCCGGCCGAGTTTCCGATGACTTCCTCGGTCTGCGCTCCGGTTCCCTCCTCGATCTCACCTCGCCTCCAGGGAGCGAGCCACCGCGCCCGGAGGTCTCCACAGCCACGGCCCTCCCTACGGGCGAGTCATCTGCGCCTGCGTGTTCTTGAGCCAACTGGAGTTGGAGTCTCCCGGGCGTGGCGCGTTTTTCGCGGAGTGTGGGCTACGCTCTCTGCTGGAACGTCTGGATATTTTCGACCGTGAACTACGTTTCCCGCAGGCCCCGGGGCGCAAAGAACTCAAACCTTTGGGTCCCTTTCCGGTGTCGTCGTGGTGGTTGGGTTTTGCTTGGTGAGTTGAGGTGACCCGAGTCGGGCTGCGGGAGGAGCTCGCGAGTCCCCGGCCCCTGGAGCGCAAGTGGGACGTGTGGAGCCTGAAGCTTCAGGCCTGTGTGTGCGTGAGCTGCGGACGGTGATGGCTGTGGTTGCGATCGAGTGTGACAGGGTCATTGCAAGGTGTTATTGTGTGTGTGTGTGTGTGTGTGTGTGTGTATCGGGATCCTGGTGTATGTGTGCCAGGGAGGCTCTGACTGATGCCTAATTGAGCTCATAGGACTGTGAGTTGTGACGGAGCCTATTGCGTGACCGCGATCTCGTGACGTGGGCGTGTAACACTGACCACGGGATCATGTGACAACGCTGTTTTGACTAACTACAAGTGTGAACAAGGTGGAGGTTTTTTGTGTTTATTTGTTTTTCCCCCTTATTCTATGACCCTGTCAGAGTTTGGTTGTGTTTCCTGTAGAGCGTCATTTCTCCAATTCTATGGAAGAATCTCCCTTTGTGAGTATGAATGTATCTGTGCCTGTGAAGATTCCGCTACCTGCGTTAACCAGAGCGCCCTTGCAATGAAGTGGGCCTATGATATCTTCATCTGGGCATCTTCACCCCAGTGTCCCGCATAGTGCTTAAGGAAATGGGTGCATTGATGGTGTGTGTTCCACTAAAGGTCCAAATAGTAGGTTCTGTGTTTTTGGGGGAACATGTTTCCCTGGATTCTCTGCTTCTGCCCTCACACCCTGTAGCCAGTTAGATCCAGCTGCAGAGAAATAGTCATCAGAAGGGAAGTCATGAATTTCAGCCCTAGAAAGTTCCAAGCAGAAAAACACATCCTAAGTCATGGAATGAGTATCTCAGTCTTGCAGTTGTCTCTAAGACAGGCTCCTGGGAAGATGTGAAAGGATGGATACAGGAGTAGGATTCCTTTCCAGGAGAACCACTCTTGGATGCACTTTTCCAGTTACATAATTCAAAGCCACAGCATTCCCTGAGCTGTGCCCTCCTAGAAATTACTGTGAACTTAAATTCTACTCTAGGCATTGGTGATGCTGACCTTTCTGATAATGGGTAAAGATCAGCCATGTTCTATCTTCTCTCTTGCTTCCATTCAAGTGTGTTTGTTGTGGGTGATGGAGCATATCTGGTGTAGACAGCGCATTTTTATTCAGCCAGTCAGTCTCATGAGTCCCTTTTTCTTGGTCCTTAGTTCTACAAGAGAAGGCTCCTGAAGAGGAGGAGAGCATCACTACTTATTAAATGGCAAACTCAAGGTCCGTTTGTGTTTTCTCTTTGTTCTACCAAATACATTTTTGTTTTAGAAAAAATGTAATATTTGCTTTCCTTTTCCTAAATTGCCCTGTGCAATTGTTACCTATCCATTTACCTGGTCCCCAGCCCCTACATTCCCAATTAATGATGGGTCCATAGGTATGGGCACTCTTCTCCAGTACCTTTCAAAATGCCCTTCTCCTTTCCAGTTAATATTCACATACCCACTGGATAAATTATTTAAATCCTCCATGTATTCCTCCCCCCCCCCCGAAGATTCTGATGGTACAGAAATAAACCTCTTGGAGGATGTTAGAAGGTTAATTTAGAATGTGACTTACTAAGGAGGAGAACAGTGGTTAGGTAGAATAACATACTAGATATCTTTGATCTTATTCACTGACTTGATTTTCAAACAAAGCTAGGTAGGAGATGGTTTGATTGATTTCAATCAGTAAGTGACAAAGTCTGTTTTGGAGATATTTAGGAGTTGGAATATGGTATGAATATGATTGGGCAGAGAGATGTATCAACAAGGGCAGGGAGTTTTTCCAGAGAATGCATGAGAAGATATGAGTTATACAACTAAGTCTTGTTAGACATTTGGCAGTGACTGTTTTCAGACCACATAGTGGTATAGATTGTGAGAGGCAATGTGGAATAGTAGTCTTTGAGTCTAGAGCAGCACTGCCCAATACAAAATATGATGAAAGCCACATGTATAATTTAAAATTTTCTATTAACTACATTTTAAAAAGTAAAAAGCAGAAATTAATTTTAATAATGTATTTTATTTAAACCAATATGTCCAAAATGTTATTTCAATATATTTTACATTCATATTTTCATACTAGGTTTTCAAAATCCAGTGCTCATTTTATACTAATTTTCAATCTGGACACAAGTTTTCAATAGTTAAAGTGAAATATAGTCTTACCAAAACAATAAGGTGTGTTTGATAGAAAGAAATTTTATATTGCTTTTGTATTTAAATTCAAATTAAATTAAAAATTAAGTTATTTGGTCACACTAACCACATTTCAAAGAGTTAGTAGTTACTAAAGTTTATTTTACTGTTTCTCATTGTAAAATGAAGGTAGTAATCATACAATTCCTTAAGGTTTTTATGAGAATTGGATACATGAACATGGGCTAAGTCCTAAGAACCTGGTACTTCGTAAGGCCGCAAGAGGAAAAAAGGTGCCATAATGGTGAAGATTTAAGTATTCACCATAAATTTTCTATAAATCAAGAACAATGAAAATCTAAAGTTAATTTTGGCACTTAAAAGGAATTTTTGAAAGCCAGATTTGCAAATCCTAGCATAGGAATTCTTAACCTGAGGAAGTTTTACTCCATAGTGGGGCTCAGAGATCGCCCCAAACCTCTTGAAATTGTATTCAAAATTATTCTTTATATTTCATGATGTGTATTTTTCTTGGGAGAATGTAACTTTATGAAATTACATGAAGGCTACATAAGCTTAAAAATTTTTGACCCACTGGACTAGATCAAAGACTAATACCCAGGAATGACCTTTAAGATGACCTTCAAGTTAATCACACAATATAAACATGATATAATAAGCAGATAAGAAATAGTATAAAGTTAGTCATAAAAAATCACTAAGATGCAATTTTACATGATATTTTTATATAAGAAAACACTCAAAATTGTTAATATTGTGTATGAATCCAATTTATGGAGTGTTTTGGTTTGCTAAAGCTGCTGAAATGCCGTATACCAGGAATATACTCAATGGAGTTTTATTAAGTTACAGATGTACTGTTCTCAGGCCATGCAAATCTCCAAATTAAGGCATCAAGAGGAAGATATCTTCTCTGAGGAACAGCTGTTGGCATCTGGTGTTCCTCTGTCACATGGGAAGGCACATGGCAATGTCTGCTGGTCCTTCTCTCCTAGTTCTGGTTTCAGTGACTGTCTCCAAATGTCTCTGGATGTTTCTCTCTCTGCTTTCTCTCCAAATGTCTCTGCCTTTTATTGTCTCATAGAGGACTCCAGTAAAGGCTTAAGACCCACCTTGACTTGGCTGGGTCACATCCCCATTGAAATAGCCTAACCAAAAGTCCCACCTGCAATAGATCTGCCTCCACAAGAATGGATTAAAAGAACATGATCTTTTCTGTGATACATAAAAGACTCAAACCAGCACACCAAGATAACATTTGTAAGCAATTTTGCAAGAATGTTATCTAAAATTTTATTTTAGTTATGGAATGGTAAAATGAAGGGATGAAGCTGTATGTAATAAACATGCACTTTGTGCAAACACATTTCTGCTTATTTAGACACGTTTTCTTATTCAGTCTGGAAATCCCACCTACCTGAATTAACATAATTCAGGTATGAGAAAAGTCAGTGTGCCTTATCACATTGTTGAGATACAGGAAAAGAATGTTCACAAGTTGGTAGGGGTGGTTTATTTCCATCACAGATTTTCTTGATGTTCCCATTCATTTTGAAGGCCTTTTTTGCTCACAATGTTCTTAAATGGAAGGAATCTCTGCCTCTAAAACTTGAAAAAAATCTTTTAAATGGAATTAGCTGTCTTATATATTTCTGATGATGGAATTAATGCAAGCTTGTTGCAAAATATTCCATAATTTAAGGAACTTATAAAGTAGACAGTTAATAATTACTCATAGCCCAATCATGAGTAAAAATCCTATCATCAGAAATAATCACTCTTAAAAATTTGATATACATTCTTTTACACTTTTTCTGTCTGGGTATGTGTTTTTATTTTATTTCTCTCAAAAGGAATCATACTAATTTGCCACATAAAGGACATAGAGGCACAATTGTATTGTACTTCTTAGGGATAAGAAGAAAGTGCCAGTGGTCAGCATCTGATTTGACAAACTTAAGATTTTAAAACTTTTGAATTACATGGGCACCAATTAAACAATTACCAAGGCAACAAATTATGAATTAAGACTGCTGTTCAGAGTTACGTATTTTTGGAGGTTGGTGCTTTCCTTCATAGGACACAGGAATGATCTGTGAAGTCCAGGTATTGTACAAGACCCCATTATACAAATTACACATGAAAGAACCCATTTATAAAAACAGAAATACAATAAAATGATAATAGTTATAAATATGCACAAAGTGTTGGATAGAGGAACAAGATCAAGCCTTTTATTATGAAGCTCAAGTTGTCACTTAATACGATCAGATCATTTGAGCTAGTTTTATGACTCTGCAGCTGTGTGGGGAGGGCAAGGGGATATATTCTTTTTTCTGAGAATCTTTGGGAGAATATCATTAATAAGGAAGCAATGCAATGTCACAGCTGGGCTCTGAAATGATTAGTTACCATTAGAAGGAAGAACAGGCCTAAGTATGTCAAATTTCACTATCAGGTAAAGCAGAAATGAAGAAGGGAGTTTTTAAAAAGGATAATGATACAAGGGGCATGAAATATTTTCTACAGTTTCATAAATTAATAGCCAGCTTTTCTTAGGCATTATTAGGTACTTGTTATGTGCCATTGAACATGCTTTATGTGACTTATCTCATTTGACCCAGACAGCAACACTCTGAGGTAGGTCCTACTATTCTTCACATTTTACTGATGAGGAAATAAAAACAGTTAAGCAACTTAGGAAAAGATCACACAATTGGTGACAGCCAAAGATTAGATTCACAAACTGAATTTTGGATGATAGTTTCTGTGTTCTTTATGATATTGTACAACCTCCAATCATTTATAAAATCTCATTCCCTGACTAATTACTCAAAAATGTTCATTCTCAACCTTTACTATTGACTAATAATGTCATCATTGTTAACTACTTCTTAGATATCAATGACATGTAACCCACCATAATTTATTTAACCTGTCATCCTCTCTTAGTTTTATTTTTTTTATTAGACTGGTTGTAGGTTTATAGAAAAATCCTACAGAAAGACCAGAGTTCCCAAACCCTCCCCACTCATACACACAATTTTTTCTATTAACATTTTAAATTAGTGTGGTATCTTTATTACAATTGCTGAAACAATACTATTATAATTATACTATTAACTGTAGTCCATAATTTACACTAGTGTTCACTCTTTGTGTTGTACAGTTCTATGTGTTGTTGTTTTTTTAATTTTTATTCTGGTAACACACACAACCTAAAATTTCACATCTAACCACGTTCAAATATGTAATTCAAGGTGTCAAATAGATACATAATGTTTGCTACCGTCACCACCATCCATTGTTAAAACTTTTCTGTTACCCCAAACAGAAATTCCATACTTATTGAGCATTAATTTCCCATTTCCCACCCTTACCCCAACCCTTGTTAACTTGTATTTTAGTTTCTAACTCCATGAATTTGCAAATTCTAATTATTAAGTGAGATCATACAATATTTGTCCTGTTGTATCTGTTTTGTTTCACTCAACATGTGGTCTTCAAGAATCATCCATTTTGTCACATGGATCAGAATTTTATTTCTTTTTATGGCTGCATAATATTCCATTGTATGTATATCCCACACTTTATCCATTCATCTTTTGGTGAACACTTGGATTGCTTCCACCACCTTTTGACAATTGTGAATAAAGCTGCTAAAAACCTTGGTGAGCAAATATCTGTTTGAGTCTGTGCTTTCAATTTTTCTGGGTGTATACCTAGAAGTGGGGTTACCAGGCATATCATAATTCTATACTTAACTTACTGCCAAATTCCTCAGAAGTAAGGCACCATTTTACATTGCCACCACCATTGTATAAGTGTTCCTATTTCTCCACACTTTCTCTAACACTTATTTCCTGTTTTTTACATAGTAGCCATTCTAATGGGTATTAAATATCTCATTGTAGTTTTGATTTCATTTCCCTAATGGCTTATGATGTTGAGCATCTTTTCATGTGCTTTCTGGCCATTTGTATACCTTCTTTGGAGGAATGTCTATTCAAGTCCTTTCCTTGTAAAAAACAAGGGTTCTTTGTCTTTCTGTTGTTGAGTTGTAAGATAATTTTAATATATACTCTGGATATTAAGCTGTTATCAGATATGTGGTTTAAAAATGTTTCTCCCACTCTGTAGGTTGTCTTTTTACTTTCTTGATATAGTCCTTTGATGCACAGAAGTTTTTAATTTTGATGAAATCCACATTTATCTATTTTTTCTTTTGTGACTCATGTTTTTGGTATAAAGTATAAGAAAACATTGCCTAACATGAGGACTTGAAGATGTTTCCCTATATTTTCTTCTAGGAGTTTTACAGTTTTGATTCTTACATTTAGGTCTTTGATCCATTTTGAGTTAATTTTTGTGTATGGTGTTAAGTAGGGGACCACCTTCATTCTTTTGCATATGGCTATTCAGTTTTCCCAGAACCATTTGTTGAAGAGACTATTTTTTCCCCATTGAGTGGCATTTGCACCCTTATTAAAAGTAAGTTGACCATGTATGTGAGGATTTATTTATTATTTTTTAATTCAGGAGTTAAGCTGTGATAAGGTAGAAGGAACTAAAATAGGATGTAGTGAAGACCATTAGAGAAATACAGATGACTTACTTTTGGAGTTGGTGGGGAGAGAGATCATTGTGACAATCCCAAGGCTGTCAGATTATGACCAATTTATACTAAAAGCATGGTGTGTCAGTGTTCTCTAAAACCATCACCAGGCTCAGTGATTCCTGACAGGATTCATAGAACTCAGAAAAACTGTTATACTCATGGTTTTGGTTTATTACAGTGAAAAGATACAGATTAAAATCAATAGAGAGAAAAAGTGCAAAGAGTCGAGTCCAAGAGAAACCAGGCATGAGCTTCCGGTTGTCCTCTCCCGGTGGAGTTGTAAGGAGAGAACTTGATTCTTTCAGCAACAATGTGTGTCAACATGTGCAAAGTGTTGCCAACCAGGAAAGCTCACCTGAGCCTTGGTATCCAGGGTTTTATTGGGAGTTGCCCTCCTGACTGTTTACAAAAACAGGTAGAGGCCAGATTTGACCCGTGGATTGTAGTTTGCTGACTGCTCTAATGCAGTGTTTCTCAAGCTTTTTTTCATTATCATCTCCTTCATCCTTTTTAGACATTTTTTTTCCCTAATTGGTCCTCCCACCATGAAATTTTAATACCAGAGATGTATTATATATCTCTTTATGGGATATATGTATATCTGTGCTTTATACATAAAAAGTATAAGATTTTTGCTCTCCCCCCAGAACTAATTTTCATCCTATTCAGGGCAATACCACCTCTGTTGAGAATACATGCTCTAGCATAATCACTAAAAGAATAATATGAGGATGTATAACAGAAAATTTAATAGTGGAGGGAAAAAAATGGAATAATAAATACTACTTGATTAATCCAAAAGAAGTCACAAAAGGAAAAAGGGGGAACATAGTACAGATGGGACAAATAGAAAACAAATAGCAAGGTAACAGCCTTAAATCCTACAAATATTTTAAAGATAAAAGGACTAAATACCTCAAATTAAAGATAAACATTATCAAGTTGGATTAAAAAAACAAACAAATCCCAACCATTCATTGTTTATAGGAGATACATTTTAAATAGAAGGACTCAGAAAGTTTGAAAGTAAAAGAATAGAAAAAGATATAGCAAGCTAATGGGATCCAAGAGAAAGTTGGTGTGGCTATATTAGTATCTTCAAAGTACACTTGAGGGCAGGGAATATTATGAGTCATAAAGGGAGTTAACTTCCTAATGATACAGGAGTTAATTCAGAAGGAAGATAAAACAAGACTTAGTTTGTCTAGACCTTTATATGTGGTTTCAAAGTATTTAAGCAAACACTGTCAAAACTGAATGGAAAAATATACAAATCCACAATCGTACTTTGAGATTTTAACACACCTCTTTTAGTAATATGTATGTGACAAGGAGACTAAAAATCTATTTGGGCAGGTAGTTTTAAACTGATAGAGGCTGCTAGGCTTGGTTGGTTCTATTTTCTGTTTTCTATCTAGTGTGGCTTTGCGGGAGGTTCTCATGTGGGTGGTGTAATTCTTTATCAGCTCTGGAAGCTATGGTTGGAGGATCTACTCTGGCATATCTGAGTGGCCCAACCTCAGGTCCAAATCCACATCAAGGTAGAGATATGCCATATCACAGGTCCCAATCTCAGGTCCAAATCCATATCATTTGGACCCAATCTTGGGTCCAAATCCATATTAAGGTACAGATATGCCAACAAAAAGCTTTCCTTTTTGTTGGCATATCTGT
This sequence comes from Bradypus variegatus, assembly GCA_004027775.1. Lineage (NCBI taxonomy): Eukaryota > Metazoa > Chordata > Mammalia > Pilosa > Bradypodidae > Bradypus > Bradypus variegatus. Next base: position 14,682 of record PVKY010007506.1, read on the forward strand.
ACCTTACTTCAAAGCAGAAGGTCTTCTGCTCTGAGTCCATTCCTGAACCACCTTGTTCCCTGGGGTTTGTCTAGACTCACTCTTATCTACTTCATTTTGTGTGTGAGTTCTGGAGGAGATATTTAAAAGCAGGAATATAGAAGAAGAAGAAAAAATTGTTAAGTCATTTTGAGATCTGT
>PVKY010007507.1:0-14860 GCA_004027775.1 Bradypus variegatus
AAAAGTGCCAGAGAATAAGGCAGGAGTGCCCACCAGAGGAGTAGGAGAGGGTGACAGAATCAGAATCTTAAAGGAACAATAAAAGAAACAAAAGGCAATGCCCAAAACTACAGTCGAAGACAACCTGTGACTGCAGTCGCGGTCTGCCTGTCAGCTCATCAGGTCAGTGCTCCAAAGTGAGTCTCCTAATGACAATCCTCGTACTATGGAAAAGTTTGGGGCTCACGGCACCAACACTGAGTACTACCAGAGAAAACCCACAGATTGGCAGAAGGCAATGTGCAAACCAAATGGGCCACAATGCCAAGAGGCTTCACCCACTTACTGTTTCATCCCTCCCAGCTGAAGGCCACATGACTGACCCATACTGAGGATCTGCCGTTTTTTCCTAGCCGCATGGATGGATGTGCAGGGATCCAGCCATACTTTCTCCCCAACACCCAACAGCTGGTGAACTGCAAGAGATGCGACCAACTGGCTGCCTGCATGAACCTGATGGACCCGTAACTCCGCTTCGATATTACTCCAAGACAAAAACTAGAACAGTTGTATCAGCAGGAACATCAATTAGCAGCTGCTTAGAGAGGGGCAGCAAGGAGGGGGGAGGGACCACGGTAGGGCCTGTCTCTTGCTGAGTTCCAAGGACACTGAGTTTTCAAGGCCCTGGTACCTGGCTCGCAGGACATTCCATCTGGCATGCCAGCACACTTTCTATTTCTGACTCCCTGTAGCTCCAGATCATTCCCAAGCTACAGACACTCACCTTGCTCAGCTCTCCTCTGCCAACACTCTCCTGGCTTCCTGGCCTCACCATCCTCTTCTGGCCACTCACTTCCTTCCCATGTAATCCAGGTAATCTGTTCCCTTAGGAAACTGCCTCATCCTAGATCCCCAACATCAGACAGGACGTGGCTGATAAATAAAAATGACCATATTTTTAAAATGCTCTGATCTGTGTATCTCATAAGGGCTATTTTCTCTTTCCACCTCAATTATAGTGAATAATTTCAATGGCTGAAAAAATTATACCCTATCATTTTAAGGAAATGAAAAACACCATAGCCCATAGTACAATACTAGAAATCAATACAAAATTAATCTTCTACAAAGATTTTTATTTTGAACTGTGTTGCACTTTTAACTTTTAAAAATCTGAAGTAGAGAAAATGGCTCTTATGAGTCCATATTCAAGAAAGAAGCACTGCAGTCATATTTGTAATGTAATTTTTTAAAACCACCATTTCTAGGACAATCCAATAACAGCTTAACTGTCACTAAAAACAACCCTTGGAACCTCCAGTTTAAAAAACCAAAAACAAACTCAGCAAATTTATAAGGTAGATGTTATAAAGCTGATGTTTTAAAAATTAAATTCTGATTCAAAAAGGCACAAATTTTTTTCTAAAAAAATATGTTGGTGGCCTAATGTAGGGATTTGATCATTTCACACATCAAAAGTTTCCTAATTTCTACAGTGAAATTGCTTACAATCTTTAAACAAAATTGCCATACTATGTCTCAAAATTCTTCTAAAACTAAAAGGGATTAAATTCCCAATTTAAACAAGAGAAAAATAGCTTTATTTTACTAACTTCAACTTAAACACAAATATATCAAAATGAGGAAACAGGCTTCAAAATCAACTTTATTTGAAATAATGAAATCAAAGACTCCAGAACCTGCACTTTCCCATAAATTTACATTGTCACACACCCTTTCTTGAAAGCCAAGATAGATTTAATTAATGATTTGTTGAAATTGAAAAAGTCTTAAGAATATCAATCTTTTAACAGGTTATAGTTACAATAAAACAAATTCTAAGAAGACGTGACGGTAAACATCTTTTCAGTGGTAGTCAGTTTACTTTGGTACAGGAAGGCAAAAGGTACCATATTAAAATTGTATGCTGATTACCCCTCCTGGCTTTGCAGTAGTCAAATCCTGAGAACAAAATTACTCCAATTCACTCTGAGACGTATGTGTTTTAAGTGCCATCCAGAATTTTTTGAGAGAGAAAATTGAAATCTATTAACCAGAGAATGGCACAACTTTCAAAAAGTTGGGAATAACCAAACTAATGGGCTACCTAGTCCATGCTTTACTTTTTGAAAATAACATTGGATGCTTCTGAGACTAGCATAACAATATGATCACCTATCCATTTACACACTATATTTTTAACTTATGAAAAGCCTCCTAAAGCTAGGGGAATTATAAATGAGGAAACTATAAAGACTCTCTTTGGAATCTTGAACAATTTTGCCCAAAATCAAGAGGTGGCCCCCAAATGTTAAGAAGGCACTCAAGAAATGAGTGTTACAAATTATAGTAGATGCCCTCTCTGAAACTGGGTAAAATTAGTATGAAAAAGGCTGCCAATTATTTTGTCACCAATTCATTTATCCCTTCCTCAAGGCATGTTTCGCCCTGTGCTGTAGAAGTGGTGAACAAATGCATTTTCCCAACCTGACTGAAGGGGAGACGCCTGTCTCATTCATTCATCCCCACATCCCTTGGTACCTAGGGGAAAGCTCTTTATACATAGTAGCAACTGAAAAAACCTTGAATGATTTAAGGGGATAAATGCATTCCTAACCCCAGGTAATCAATTAGGCTCCAACTCATGCAAGAATATTCATAATTTCATTTTAGCTAATAAGCACTGAGTAACTTGATTAGTGCTTTCCTTAATGCGCAAAGCTATTAATTGGACTTTAGGCTCTGAATAACAGATTTTAAATACATGTAAAAGAAAACGCAGAGAAATTTTAAAAAATACTTACACAAATAAAATAGAAAACGACTGGTTTAACTGTGTATCACAGAACTAGATGGTTTTGGTGTGGTGGACACAAAGTGATTGGGCCTAACATCTGTAAATATGTTTAACATAACAGTAATATTACAAAGAGTACAAGAGGCCCTTGAATTCTGGCTGGCAAATTCAGAACGGGCAAGCAGGAGGCTTAATTAATACAGTACTGCCATCTCTGCTCTGAAAGGGTCTGGGAAGGTGGAGAGCTTGTTCCCCTGCCCCAAAGAACACTTCTACCCCAGCCAACACGGTGTTGCTGGTAACCGAGGTACAGAGGAGCTGGCGCAGTCTATGGACTTACTCCTCGTCATCCAAAAGAACTGATGGAACACCAGGCGGAGTTGCCCTTTTCTGGACTCCCAATGGTTCCCGTTCCATCAGTTCTCTAAAGCTGATGCAAGGAGCAAGGTCAGCAAACTATGGTCAAATGTCCTGCAGGCCTAGCCCAGCCACTGCTCATTTTGTATGGCTGGAGAGCTAAGAATGGTTTTCACATTTTTAAATACTGGGGAGAAAAAAAAAAATCAAATGAAGAATCGCATTTCATCACAAATGAAATCAATATGAAATTCAAACTTCACTGTCCATACAACTGTCAACTGGAATATGGCCATGCACAATCATTTACTTAGGCTAAACATGCCTTCCACAGCTCGCAAAGCATAAAATATTTAATATCTTGCCCTTTACAGAAAAAGTTTGCTGGGCCCTGGACTAGAGCACTTGGTTATACTCCTGGTTGTCTCTCTCCTCCCTCAAGAGGTGGGTCACTGTTCCACCAAGTAGAGGCTCTAAGCTTGACAGGGTGTTTTCCAGGGCTGTTTTCTAGTCATCAGGGTTGTCCAAAGTTACATCACTACATGTAATATAATGCAATTTATTAGAGTGGACACAAAGAGAAGGTAATACAGAAGGCAATGAAAAAGAAGCACAATACAAATACGACATTACAGGCAAGAAAGAGCAGACCTTTTACCAAACTACTTACATCCAGTTCTGGGTCACACTTCTGAAGGGAAACAAGAAGAACAACAGAGAATTTGGAGGTGGACAGAAAATTAAAAGAGCTCAAAAATCATACCACTTAAGAAATGCTGAAAGAAATGGGATTAGCAGACCTAAAAAAGTAGATGAGGAAAGAACTATCATATAATAGTGAGGGTGTCAGACTACATTTGCGGATAGGTCAAATTCCTTGGTGAAATTATTGGCAGCCTGAACTAATACTCTACAAGACATATATACACACACACACACACACACACACACACACACACATACACACACCTAATGAATTAAACGTGATTCTTAATGTGATGCCATTCCTGCCTCAGGCCATAAACCAGACCCTTACAATATAAACGTCAAATACTGTACTATAAGTCTTCAAAAGATGTAATTACAGGAATGTTCCTTTTTCAGAAACACGTGACACTAATGAAGCTACCAGGAAAGGTATGCTATTGGGGTGCTGAGGTTCAGTAATGTTCAAGTAACCAAAAAGTAACATAGGTGTCATAATCACAGGCCCAAGCAGGGGGAAATGAGCTCAAATTACAGAATTTACATTACATTCAAGAATGTTCCAACTGTGGGCTTTAAGTTACTCTAGCAGATTTACTGAGGGTACAGAAATCTTCCTCCCAGGACACCGTTCATGTCCATTAGAACACACAATCTGGAACTATCTAGAAGTTTTTCTTGAAGCAAGAAGAATGGGCTACTACCTAAGTTCTCAAAGGTCTCTTCCTGCATGGTTATGATTCTGTAATTTTAACTTTCCAGTTCTCATGAGCGAGACAGCCGGCAGCCATTGTTCACTTTCGTTTTGGCTTGAAGATGGTCAGTGTACACACAAGAACTACAGTCAAAGATAAACCTGAATGTCCCCAAATAAAATCATTTAATTACAACGTCTTGTAAATTACAGAGAAGGGGAATAGATTCCCATTAAGGAGATAAAATGAAGAAATAGGTATAGCCTCCAAACATTTCTGTTCCTTTCAATGACACTAAGTACCTTACTGCAAAATGTCCACAACTGAACACAATAAATGCTCAATAAATGCTGCCTGAACAAAATACAGTATATTTCATATTATTTTTGCAACTTTTGAAATACAGAATCCTTGAACACAATGTTCTTTGAGTGAATCCCAACAGTGCAATTAGTAATGCAAATTCTGAAACCTGCTCTAAATACAATTTTAATCAATCTGAGCTTTCTAACCCCAAACTCTACATTCTGTGTTTCCTTAAAAATATCTTTTCTACTGTGTGAATCACACACTAAAGGCAGTCACTAAAGTTTCTCCCCTCCTGGGACATCTATACAGGATTTTAAAATCAAGAGTAGAAAGCACTGTGAAGCCAATTCTACACTCTTGAATTAATCTTACCAGGATAAACTTTTCACCAGGTACCTCTCACTTTTTATTTGAAGACCTGTAGTAGTGAAACAAAGAAAACACAACCCCCTCCCTCTTTTCCCACCCTTATGGCAGTAAATTGAAGTTAACTTATTTTTCACCAGCTCCACGCCTATCCCTCAGCCCTCAAACATTTGTCTCTGTGCCCTGGGACGGGGCTAGAGTGTGTCCGCTCATTTGCAACTGTAACCCAAGGTGTTTTTAAATCGCACAACAAAGTCCCAAAGGCCCCCCGACCATCACCTGAGACCTCACCACGTTCCCTGACCAAAATCCAGCTCGGTCGGCTGCGCCGGCCGGGCAAGGGCCTCGGGGCTGGCCGGGAATGAGCCCCGCGCTGGCAGGGTGACGGGGCAGGGAGTTCACTCGCCGCGGCCGGGCCGGATCCGCTCCGGGAACTTGGTTACCAGAGCCCAGGGCCGCGCCGAGGCCTAGCCGCGAGGCCGGGGCGGGCTCCGGGCGGCTGGGGCTTCCCGCTCGCCGGCGCCGGCCGCAGAGGCTTCCCGCCCGCCCGCGGGGAACCGGAGCATGGGGGGGTGGGGGGGCGGAGGCACTCGCCTTGGTCTCCCGGCTACCGGACGCGCCCGCCGAGTCTCCGCTCGGCTCCTCGGTCCCCGCCGCCGCCCGCGGCCCCGCTCGGCGACCGCGCCGGGCCCTTCCGGGGCGGCGGGAGCGCTAGGCCGCGCCGGGGGCCCGCGGCTCCGGGATCCACCGGGCGGGCAGCGGCGGCCGGTAGCAGTCCCAAGGGCCGAGCTCCCGCCGATAACGGGCTCCGCCGCCCCCTCCCCCTCCCCCGCCCCATGACAGTGCAAACCCTCCCGCCGGCCCGGCCGCCCCGCCTCCGGCACCAGGCCCGACTCTGGGCCGCGGCCGCGGCAGCTAAGGCGCCGCGGTTCTCCGCCCTCGCTCGCTCCCGGGCCCGGCGTCTCGGGCCCCCCTTGGGCCCAGCCAGGGTCCCCGCCGCCGCCGCCCGGCCGCCCTCCGCGGCACCCGGGCTGGGCGGGATAGGCCGAGGCCCGGGCGGTGGGGGTGGGGGCGGGGGCTCCTCTCACCTTCATGTCGGGACATCCTAGTTCAGACGGTGGCGGCGCGGCCCCTCCCGGGCTCCGGCTGCAGTGTCCCCCGCGGGGTCCCGGCGCTGCCCGCGCCGGCCGGCCGACTCCCACTCGACTCCCGGGCTCGGCCGCGGGGGCGGGGTGGGCAGGGAGCGCTCCCGCGGCGGCGGCGGGGAGGCGGCGCGGGGCGGGAATGGGGCCGGGCCTGGCCGGGGCTGCGCTCCTCCAGGAGGCGGGTCCGACGCCGCGGCTCCGTCGGCGCCCGCCGTGACACGGTCACTCCCTGGCTCGCCGGCTCCCGGCAGCGGCGCCGCGCTCCGCAAATCCCGCTCCTCCCCTCCCCCGGCCCACCCCCCGCCCCTCTTCCCCGGCTCCCGGCCGCCGCCTGCTCCTCCTCCGCCGCCGCCTCCGCCGCCGCCGCCGCCGCCGCCTCCTTCCGCCGCCCGCCCGCCCGGTGGCCCCGCCTCCCGCTGCCCGCGCCGGGCCCAGCCGCCCCGGAGGCCCCGCGGCCGGCGGTAGCGGCGGGGCGGCGGCGGCGGCGGTGGTGACGGTAGCTTGGGGTGCGGCGCGGCGCTCACCCGCGCTCTCGGGCGGGCCGCGGTGGAGCGCCCGTGCGGGCCTCGGCCTGGACGCCGCCCCGCCGCGCAGCACGCAGAGAGGAAGAGGAAATGCCCGGCTGCCCGCCCGCCCGCGTGGTCTGGGTCGACCGCCCGCACCCAGCCCTTCCCAGGGCCCGCCCGCATCCGTGCTGCGGGCGCTCGGGTCCCCGGGCCGACGGGGTGTGGGGGGGTTGTTTCTCCGCGGCCAGGGCCGCCTCCTCTGGGCCGCGTGGCTGCTGGGCGGGCCACGGACCACCAGGGCCATGTGCTTGTGTTTCTTTTGAAGCCGGCAGCCCCGAAGGGAAAGGCGGCCGCCGCCTCGGAGACCAGCTCTGCAGGAGCCGCTGCGGCCCGCCGAGGCTTTTCCCGCGCCGGGGCTCACCGTGAAGGCGCTGCCTGGAAAAACTCCTGGGATTGCTTTTTCCTGGGTTTCCTTTCCCGTGGACGTCTTTTCCGTTTTTATCCTTAATGTTTTTTTTTCTCCCTCCTTATTGCCAACTTTGCTTTGTGGCAGTATTAATAAAACGTGTGTTTCTTACTGCCCCTTATCATTGGTGTCAGTTGGCAACGTGGCTTTGTTGGAAGTAGCTCGTGCCAAGCCAGCGCCGCCTTGGGATTCTGGATCTGATGTACACTGAAACCTCGGACAAGTTGCTCAACCTTGCCGAGACTCTGCTTGTCTTTTTTTTTTTTTTAATCTATTTTAATTTATTCTTCTATAGGACTTTTGTGTCCCTAGGCTAAGCCTGCTTAAGTTGAGTTCTAGGGTACCATTTGCTTTGGGGTTACTCTGTTAAGCTGTCAACAATTGACAACCTGTGTGACCTGGGCAAATGACTTAACCTTTCTGTACCTTGACTTCCCCATCTTTAAAATAGGCAAAATAGCAAATGTTTGATAATAGTCGTTACAAAGATAGATGTTTAAAGGATTGTGTGCTAAAATGTATATAAAACATCTAGTACAGGAAACAGTAAAAGCACAGTTTGTTACCGTATTTCATTGAAACTGATTGTAAGCCACTTCCTGATTTCAAAGTTAATTAAAAGCTCTTCTTGGACAAACGTTGTCTAGTTCCACTTATATAAACTACCTAAATTAAACAAAATTATTTGAGACAGAACTTAGATTAGAGGTTGAGGACCTGTTGCAAAGAGAAATGGGGAGTTACTGCTTAATAGGTACAGAGTTGCTGTTTGGGATCATGAAAAAAGTCTTGGTAATGGATGGTGGTGATGGATGGTAGCACAGCATTGTGAATGTAATGAACACTGAAGTACACACTTAAAAATGGCTAAAATGGGAAATTCTGTGCTGTATGTTACCACAATTTTTTTTAAAGTCTGCTAATGGTGTAATCTACCAAAAACTAAATTCTCCTTGTTAATACTATGATCATAGGAGCATAACTATGCTGATATCTGGACTAAACTATAATTAAATAATATTAAATCATAATATTTATAAAGAGAATTTAGGGCTCTGTGCTCCAAATTGTGCTACTAAAAAAGTAAGACAGATGACAGCATGATTGCAGAGGCCTGAAAAACAGGCCATTGTCAAGAGTAATTATGCCTTTTGGTACAGGTGGAATTAAAATGCACCTCAAGAAAATCCTTGAGATACTTGTACAGCATAGTTCTCAGCATCAGTTCAACATTACTATTTTGTTATACTCCGTTTCAGTGGTTCTCAAACACCAGTCTGCAGACAAGTACTGATTCATGGTAAAATTTTCACTGATACATGGCAAAAAATTTCAACCTAAGGCCAACAAATGTCTTTTCTTATAAAAGTCTGCACTTTATTCTAATATCATGTCCTTAATATACTTGTGGTGTTAAAATGTTTTTCTCTATAGTGATGATAGATGCTTTTTTTTTTTTTTATGTCCTTACCAGAATGTAAAGCTGCAACTCTTAACAACAACAAAAAGTTCCAGGAGATGGCATTAGATCCACTCAGGGCTGAAAGTGGTAGTAACTAATGATGACAAAGTAGCTAGCTATCAGCCAAATGAAGGCTTAAATAAACCAGGGTTTAGATGAGTGCTTTAGTCACCAGAAATATTTGCATTGAGTGTATGGAGCTTTTGCCTAAATTCAGTCCAACACATACTTGTAGAGAGAGGCCGGAGGGGTTTCAGTGGGATACAGAGAGCCAGGCTTCTGCCACAAGGCTAGCTAACATTTCCTGAGTGCTTGCCACGTGCCAGTGCCACTTTAAGCATTTTACAGTATTGATGCTTGTGTTCCTGGGTCCTAACCACTTAGGGGCCTCAATTTCTTGGACTGTAAAAGTGAGGAAAGCAAGGGTGAACTTACAACCTCCTAATGAGTAATTGATGTTTGTAAATATGTTAAGCTATATGGAGATTATAGCATCATCAAGGATATAGTCAGATCGTTGGAACAGGTAGGCAAGCTTTCAAAAATCACTGATCTCCATCTCCAGGAAAGAATGGGGGTAAGTATAGAGGTTTAGTTTGTTTTGGTTGGGGGAGGGATTAGTTAATCTTATTAAACAGGTAACTTTGTCTAAACCTCAAGGGAATATCAGTTCTTTGAAGCTATTTCATTGTTTTCTTTCGGGTTAAAGGAAGAAAATGAAGGAAGGGGCTGATTTTTTTTTCCTGTTTGAATAACAGTGGGCAGAAACCTCATGTTTATATGGGATTTTCATGATCAGTTAGAAATCAGGCCCTTTGATTTGAAATAACCTTCAGCTTGCTGGCCTACCCTATGGGAGATTTCATTTCCAAATATAGTATTAATTTGAACTGTTGTACACATTGTTCATCACATGCTTTCTCTTCTACCCCAGAAATGTTTCCTTTTGTCCTTTCTTCTCCCTGGACCTTCTTGAGTTCTCCTTTCATCTTTGGACAAATATAACTAATTCTTTTTCCAGACTCGGCAACCCATGAAATTCCATACCATGGCCCTATAACCTTCTTTAAAGCACATAAAAGCTGGTGAAGTCGGAACAAGGTCTGTAGTCTAATTAATGATATTGTACCAATGTCAATTTCCTGGCTTTAATTCTTTTCTGTAGCCATGTGAGATGTTCCCATTGGAGGAAGCTGGGTGAAAAGTACACCTGTGGATCTAGAATTATTTCAGAATAAAAAAGAAACAGAAAGCAGATCAGTGGTTGCCTGCAACTGATGGAGAACAGGATTGACTACAGAAAGAACTTTTGGCGGGGGGGGGCAGATAATGAAATTATTCTGTCTTGGTTGTGGTAGTGTTTACGTGACCATGTACATTCATCAAGACTCACAGAACTGAACACCTAAAAAAGGGCAAATTTTACTTCTATGTAAATTACACCTCAGTAAACCTGACTTTAAAAATCAAAACAAAACACCCGTCATCCCAGCATCCTGCAGCTGAGAAGATGAAAATTCAACTTCCATATATATTCCAGGGTAATGAGTTTACCTTCTTCTGCCAGTGCACCCGTGCTTATTCCTTATTTGGTACTGATTGCTGTCTCTGGGCCTTAGCACATGCTGTTCCCTCTGCTTCGGGGAACACAGGGAATTCAAGCCCCAATTCTAATCCCTGGTACTGCTTAAAGCCTTCCCTGCCTCTTTTAGGCACACTAGTAACTTCATCCTCTCCCCTCCCTCATTTTAAATTTTATCTTTTCTCTAAGCTCTACTTCTGGGAAATGGGGACCACATGATTCATCTCTGTTTCCCCAGCATCCAGGCATGTTGAAGGAATGAATGAGTGAATGAATTGATTTAGAATCAATCATTAAAGTAGCAGTTCTGAAAGTGTGGTTCAAGGTCCCTAAAAGCTTTTCAGAGGGTCAGCAAGGCCCTAGCATTTTCTTCAGATACTGCAGCCAAGCGCCCATCTCAATAAATTGATAGGAAAAGCAGATAGGAGAATCTAGCAGTCTTCAATTATGCCATCTATTTCAAGAGATTTACAAAAAAGCATTTAAACAATGTTATCCTCCAATTTTTTTGTTTGAAAAATATAGTTATTTTTCATAAAAATATGTTATTTATGTTACCAGGTGTACTGGTTTGGAGCTGTTATGTGTTCCAGAAAAGACTTTGTTCTTTTAATCTGTTCTTCTGGGGCCAGACCTATTGTGGGTGGGACCTTTTGATTAGATTGTTTCCATGGAGATGTGACCCCACCTGTTCAAGGTAGGTCTTAATCCTCTTGCTGGATACCTTTATGAGAGGATAAAAGGCAGATGAAACTCAGAGAGGCTAAGAGATGAAATCCAGAGTTTGCCCCGGAGATGTGAGGAAAGGACCCACAGGAGCTGAGAGAGAAAACCACAGAAACCAGAAGCTAAACCCAGGAGAAAAGGACAAGCAGACTCCGGCCATGTGCCTTCCCATGTGAACCAGGAACCCCGGAGGCCAGCAGCCTTTTCTCCAAGAAGGTATCTTCCTCTTGATGCCTTAATTTCAACAGTTTCATGGCCTTAGAACTGTAAATGTGTAACCTAATAAATCTCCACTGAAAAAACCTGGTATATTGCATTCTGGCAACTTTAGCAAACTGAAACACAAGGTAATGGGTTTGTTATTGTTTTTTTAAATGAATAAATATTTAAAAGGTATTTCTTCAGGTTTAATTTCTATTATGGAAAATGTCAACAGGACTAGGTATAATGTATTAAAATTTAAAAAGCTCTTTAGAGTCGTAAGTAATTTTTGAGGGTGGCAAGGGAGAATCTCTGCCTTAGAATCTATAAGGGCCCCTCATTGTTCAGATGGGTGATGATAATGACATTTACCTCATGTTCTGGTACACGTGACAGGTGTCCTTCTAAGCGTTTCACATGAGTTAACACCCAGCAAACCTAAGGCATGGATACTATCTCATCTTCATTTAATAGATAAGGTCAGCCAGGCACAGAGAAGTTAAATAACTTGCCCAAGGCCACACAGCTATTAAATGATGGACCCAGGATTTGAGCCCCAGTGTGCTCCAGAGGCCCTGCTGCCAACCACAGTTTCCTGTCGCCTCTCTGGAGGCCTGGAGAGGGGCAGAAAGGCACATGTCTGGCTAGCCCATCTGCTCTATCCTCTTCCACTCTTAGACACTATGTAACATGCACTGAGGCCTCGAATCTGCTTTACTGTCTTCACCCCCAGTGCTTTCAACAATGACCTCACAAAACCTCGATCCCATCAAATTCAACCATGTGCACCTCCAGTATCACCAACTCCCCTCCCATGACCAAATCTCAGGCTCTAATATATAACTTCCCATCATTGTAACTTACATTTTCCCAGTTCTCTTACTCTCTACCACTAAATCTATTTTATTACTTCTTCAGGAATCCAATCCCTTGACCCTCAAACTTCGCTTTCTTCTTCTTTTAACCCAAATCTCTTCCGATCCAAGGTATGCCCAACTCAAACCAGTCTCTCTCATCCCTTTGACTCCTTAGACCCCTTATCCTCAAGCTGCACCAGCGTTACAGGTCCCCAACCCTAAATCAGTTGCAGGATTGCTTGGGGTACAGAACACAGCAGGGAAAAAAAATGATGGAACTGTACAGATTGCAGTTGTTTCAAATCTAGAGGATCCAACTGTGATTGAACTTCAGTTCCACTGAACAGTCTTTGCTTTGTTCAGTGCTCTCTACTATTCTTTTCAGATCACTATAAACCTCCACCATTCCTACCCATATATCCAATAGAAAACTGCCTCCTGATTTACAGAAGGAATAGAGGTCAGGAGGTGAAAGATTTTTACACTGAAAGCTATAAAGCACTGCTGAAAGAAATGAAAGAGGACCTAAATAAATGGCAAGACATCCTATGTTCATGAGTTGGAAGTCTTAATATTGTTAAGATGTCAGAATCACCCATAGTGATCAACCAATTCAACACAGTACCAGTCAAAATCCCAGTAGCCTTTTTTGCAGAAATGGAAATTTCATATGGAATTGCAAGGGGTCCCAAATAGCCAAAATAATTTTGAAAAAGAGGAACAAAGTTGGAGGACTCATACTTCCTGATTTCAAAACTTACTGCAAAGCTACAGTGATCAAAACAGTGTGGTACCCTCTACCACAGGACTCACCCTTGGCAAGACTGTTGCTGCAAAGGAGAGGCTAGGCTTTCTTATAATTGTGCCTAAGAGCCTCCTCCTGAATGCCTCTTTGTTGCTCAGATGTGGCCCTCTCTCTCTAGCTAAGCCAACTTGAAAGGTGAAATCACTGCCCTCCCCCCTACATGGGATCAGACACCCAGGGGAGTGAATCTCCCTGGCAACGTGGAATATGACTCCCAGGGAGGAATCTAGACCCGGCATTGTGGGGTGGAGAACATCTTCTTGACCAAAAGGGGGATGTGAAAGGAAATGAAATAAGCTTCAATGTCAGAGAGATTCCAAAAGTAGCCAAGGGGTCACTCTGGTGGGCACTCTTACACACAATATAGACAACTCTTTTTAGGTTCTAACAATTTGGAATAGCTAGCAGTAAATACTTGAAACTATCAAACTACGACCCAGAACCCGTGAATCTTGAAGACGGTTGTATAAAAATGTAGCTTATGAGGGGTGACAATGTGATTGGGAAAGCCATATGGACCACACTCCCCTTTGTCCAGTGTATGGATGGATGAGTAGAAAAATGGGGGCAAAAAAAAAAAACACACACAAAAAGACAAAAAACAAAACAAAACAAAAAAAACCCACCCAGTGTTCTTTTTTACTTTAATTGCTCTTTTTCACTTTGATTTTTATTCTTACTGTTTTTGTGTGTGTGGTAATGAAAATGTGCAAAGGTTGATTTTGGTGAGGAATGCACAGCTATATAATGGTACTGTGAATAATTGAATGTACGCTTTGTATGGCTGCATGGTATGTGAATGTATCTCAGTAAAAATGAATTAAAAAAAAACTGTGGTATTGTCATAAGGGTAGACAAATAGATCAATGGAATAGAATTGAAAATCCAGAAATAGACCTATATATCTATGGCCAGTTGATTTTCAACAAAGGTGCCAAAACATGTAATGGGGAAAGAAAAGTCTCTTCAAAAAATGGTGCTGGGAAAACTGGAAATCCACATTGTAAAAGAATGAAGGTGGACCCCTACCACACATAATGTACAAAAATTAACTCAAAATCAATTAAAGACCTAAATATAAGAGCTAAAATCATGAAAGTCTTAAGGGTAAATCCCATAGCAATAGATTCTTTGACATGACACCAAAAGCACATGCAAAAAAGAAACTAGATAAATTGGACCTCACCAAAATTAAAAACTTCTGTGCATCAAAGGTCACCATCAAGAAATGAAAAGACAACCTACAGAATGGGAGAAAATAGCTGCAAACCATATATCTGATAAGCATTCAATATCCAGAATATATAAAGAACTCTTGCAACTCAACAACAAAAAGACAAACAACCCAACTGAAAAATGGGCAAAAGACTTGAATAGACGTTTCTCCAAAGAAGATATACAGATGACTAAAAAGCTCTTGAAACAATGCTATTGAGCATCACCATTAGCCATTAGGGAAATGCAATCAAACCTTAATAAGATACCATATCACACCCACAAGGCTATTATTTTAAAAACAAACAAACAAAACAGAAAAATGTTAGCAAAAATGTGGAGATTTTGGAAATTTCATGCATTGTTGGTGAGAAGGTAAAATGGTATGTACTAGAAAGCAGTATGGCAGTTCCTCAAATAGAATTACCATGTGACAATATATAGAGACAAAGAAATTGAAAGCAAGGATTCAAACAGATACAAACAGATATGCGTACACAAGTGTTCATAGCAGTAATATTCACAATAGCCAAAAGGTGGAAACAACTCAAGTGTCCATCAGCAAATGAATGGATAACAAAATGTGGTGCATACACACACACCAGAGAATATTATTTGGCTATAAGAAGGAGTGAAGTTCTGAGACAGCCTACAACATGGATGAGTTGGAAACATCATGCTAAGTGA
>PVKY010007508.1:0-14857 GCA_004027775.1 Bradypus variegatus
GGGAAGGTGATAGCATTGCAACATTCTAAATGTGATTAATCCCACTAATGGAATGCTAGGGAGGGGTTGGAATGGGAAAATTTAGGCTGTATATATGTTTCCACAATTGAAAAAAAAAAAAGACAGTCTAAATAGATAATGACAATTAAATGCCAAGGTTGATCCTGGAAGGGATCTGAGGATGGAGGAGAGGAGGCTCAAAGGGACACAGCTGGGACATAAGAAAGGAAAAAAAGGAAATATGGAATGTAAGATTTGTATCAATGTTGAATTTCTTGAACTTCTTAGCTGCGCTTAATGGGATTGCATGAAAGAATGTTCTTGTTCATGGGAAATGTATATGTGAATTATATTGTTTGTTCAAGGATGTGTGCAGCTTGCTCTCATATGTTCAGAAGAAAGAGCAATCAAAGGGAAGGAGGGAGGGAAAGAAAGAAACGGTGTGACAGGATGTTAAAGTTGGTGGATCAGGGTATTGGGGGAGGTGGGTCGGGGTATGCTGGAGTTCTGTGTATGGGGTTTGTATTGTTTTTGCAACTGTTCCTGTAAGTCTGAATTTATTTCAAAATAAAATTATTAATATACATATGTATATATATGGATCACATCCATTAAATTCACTAAATTTGTTTTACACCATGCTAACTGGATGTAACCTGCATTTTCAGAAATAGTGTTGTTCACATTGTTCAGACTTAGCCGTAATTAATGCATTTATAACCAGTTAATAAATGACAGCAATTGGTGGCCTCAAGTTCTTGCTTACTCTGATCTGGAAGTGAGCTCACTGCTTTTCATAAATGATCACCTTGAATCTTCACAAGATCCCTATTACATATATGTTATTATCCTCATTTAAAGGTGAAATATCTGAATCTCACGGGGGCTTTTTAGTGTCAGTTATTGGATGTGAAAAGTCCAGGCTTCTCTGTCTTTGATTTGGGGCTGTTTTCTAATAAAACCCAAGCTTATATCTCTAATTACAATCAACAAATCAAGAATTTAATGCATGCAAACACTGTAGAGACACAAAGAGGATTAAACTGCCCCTGTGCTCACAGAGTGTACAGTCCAGTGCTTTGGAGAGGGTTTCATCATAGTCACGTTGAGTTTTAGTAGACAATAGAATACCTCAGTGAAGCTATTTGGTGGGCTGAAGTAGAGCTCAAGTAGTCCTCTTGCAGAGGGGACAGGAATGGAAAACTTGGGGGCACTGGGATCTCTAAAACAATGCAGAGAAGTGCAGAGTACTGGGTCCTGAGTAAAGGTGAAAGGAGGAAAAGGAGCTGGCCAAAGAGACAGGAAGACTTCACAAGGTGGGACGGGTGTCATGGCAGTCTTGGAAGAAAGGGGTGTGCAGGGGCAGCAGAGAAAGAGCAAAGGAATGAGGATTGGAGAATGGTCATCGGACTTCAGTAACTTGTATTCATTCTCATGGTTCTTATTTTACCAGAAACTGAGACTTAGCAAAGCTCTGTCCCTTGCCCATGGGCACTGGGTCAATGGACATGGCCGGACAAAGCTGGTTTCTCAGACTCTCACCCTCAGGTGGTCTTCTACAGCTTCTTGGTTGGCACCCAAGGCCTTATGCAATGGGATTGCTTGTCTGATTTTCCAACCTGATATCTAATTTCTTTACATCAGTGGTTTTCACATGCATTTTTTAAAGCATCAGTATACTTTTTTCAAAAGATATTGTAGGTCTTAGAGCAAACATTAAAGCATATGCAGTCTCCATTGGGTCTCCATAGAGGAAGGACCACAGGAAATCAAAGAGAGAAGGTTCCAAAGAAATCAAGATATTCCATGTCAAGCACTTATTGAAAAACTTTTACCAAGAAGGAAAGAGAGTGTGAGCCTAGGTGGGACTTTAGGATGAAGTAAGATGTTTTTGTGTGTTTTGTTTTGGTTCTCCAGTAGGGGAAGGCAGTGTTGTGAACATACCCTGGGTCTTTGCCTAGGTTAGAGCACTGTGCTATATTCTTTAGTACAAAAGGATAGTTTATGGACCTTTCCTCTCCTAGGCCCCTGGGATATATCTCCTCAAGGGGAGAACTTGAACTTTGTTCTAATTTGCGTTCCCAATGGGAGTGTAATTAAAGAATAGGTCCCTGTGGGAAAGTGTAATAGGAGTGAGGCCAACTCAGAAACAGCACTCAAGGGTTAGACAAACTGCAATAGTTTTGCGTATAACATGAGAATGTGCTTGAATCCACCACAACTCAGTTCCCTAGGGTGGAATAGTGCTCTATAACCAAAAGGGCTGGTGGTTAAGAGACCCTCATCATCAGGAACTAAAGTATTCTACCTTCCCCTCAAAATATTGTTTTTCCTTATAGGCCAGAGACCCAGAGATAGGTGGTGTGAGAGAGAAAGCAGTTTCAGTGGTTTCAGTGGAAGGTTCAGATGCCCAAACATCAAAGGTGGGTCAGTGCCTCCGGTGGGCTGCTGGGGGAGGGCATCAGCCACTCTGTGCTTCAGTGGAGGTGGCCTGGGCATGGGGAATATGACTGAGAAGAGGCACAGGGAACAATGAGAATGTTAGATGAAACCTTCTTCTTCTACACCTTAGAAACACAGAGGGTAAGAGGCATTTTGCAGGCAGAGGAGTGGGGGATGGTGGTAGTCGGGGTGGGAGCTGGGGAAGCCAGACTTTGGACAAACCATGCCCAGAATCCAATATACTGGGGGAGCCTAAGAGACCATTTGATAACACAAATCTACATAGTTAAAAGGAGAACAACATAATAGAAACAGAAAGAGAGTATTCAGAAAAAGTATAAGGTCCCAGATAGGGGAGGAAAGAATTGAGTGGAAAGCAAACTTGAAGACAACTTTCTTGGAAAGAGGTAGACAAACCCAGTGATACACAGCTGGGAAAGGAAAGTGGATGTAAAGACTGGGCTCGCTGATCTAAAAAGAAAGTAAGCTTTAAAAACTCTGTTCTGATATACTGGACCTTCTGAATAAGGCAGGTGACATTAGGATGAGGAAGGCTTGGGGTCACATAGATTTGGGTTGAATGTACATATAGTGTTGGAGTTCAGGAGCATTGTACAGGGGGATGGAAAATATCAGTGTGGCTCAAGACAGCCACTGAGAGAGGCATCGTGGAAGGATGGATGCAAAGGAGTTTGTACTGTAGCAATGGTGTGATTGAAGCTTGAATTTGTTGTGTGTTACATTAGTGTACAGATGGAAGAGACAGCCTGGAACAACCTCTGCCACCTGAACTGTCATGAGGGATTTTAGAACAAATTAAAACTTTATTTAGCACCTACAATGTGCAAGGCAGAGTACCAAGGTGGTCCAAAAGGTGTATAAGATGAGGTCCAAGCCCTGAGGATTCAGAATCTGGAAGGGGAGTCATGGTAGAGAGTGCTAGGCTCCTACCTGACAACATCCATTCTCTCCTCCTTTCTTACTTACAGGACCCAATTTTATTCCAGGCCACAATGTGATCTGATAAAAGGATGTTTCCCAGCTTCTCTTAAATCTAGCAGTGGTCAGTGAGATATAAGTGAAAGCCACTGTGTGGAGCTTCCATAGTATTCCCTAAAGGAGACTGATAATGGGTGGGAAACACTTTTGCCATCACTTTCCTTCTTCTTACTTGGATGAGAACACAATGGCTAGAGCTCCAGCAACAGTCTTGAGTTTGAGAAGGGAAAACCCCGCACTAAACTAGTGGAGTGGAAAGGTAGACGGCATTTAGGCTTCTGGTGGAACAGCCATAACACAACTGTGCTACCTGTCACTACCTTCTTTTACATGAAAAAGAAATACACAGATATAGATATAGGTATAGATATAGATACAGATAAAGCTATAGCTATAGATATGGATATAGATAAAAACCTAATAGGGATAAAGGAGAAAGGACAAACTTGTGAGCAGTTAAATGTAAGATTCACATAACAATTTAGTTCAAAAGAAGAGCTGCCTCATCAATTTGAAAGAAAGCAATTATCATAAGGGTTCAGAAGAGAGAAAGATATTTTCACCCTGGGAGGCAGGGGTAGGGGAGAAGCTGAGGTGAGGAAAAGAGAGTAGGGTGCAAAGGTATTCCGACATCCTTCCTTTGGGGTGTTTTACACCATCTCTTCGAGGCTGCACTAAGTGGTAAGTGGCAAGGCAGGATTTCAACCCAAATCTATGACCCCAAGCCTTCCCCATCCTAAACTGCACTCTCTATACTATAATATTTTCCCTCGCAATGGAAAGATATCTCAAAAGATAAGCTTTTGCAGGGCATGGCATCTGTGAGGCTGTATATGATTTCTTGGTATTGCAAAGTCAACAGGAACAAACAGTAAGAGCCCTGAGGAGGAAGGAAACAGACGCATGGCCAATGGTGACGTGTCAAGGGGCCACCTCTGTGATTCTCATGCTAGGCTTCATCAGTGGAATCTGAAAGATGGTGAAACCCCAGGAATCAGTCTGATACACCCTACTCACACAGTGTGAGCCATCAGTCCACTGAATCAGGGGGCACTGCTAGTTTTGTGCATCCAATTTGTAGAAGAAATTTCACATTCTTCTGGGGTCTATGCCCTAAAACCTCACTCTTTTGCTTGAGTTCCTTGTGAATAAAGCTATGAGATCAGAAGCTTCTTCTGAACATTTGCTTCTTCCCCAGACATTGACAGCTGCTTTCCTTAGCTCTCCCATATTGCCAGAAGGGAGACGGAGAATACATCTCCTGTTGCCATTTCTAGGGTTCGGATGTGAATTTGTAGACCTGCAATTTTCAAAAGCTGTCTGAACCTACAAGGTTCTGACAGGCATACGCCTGTTCTCAGTCGGGCAAGGGGTCCCTTTGGAGCAAGGATGGGGGGAGACCACACCCATTCTCACCTATTCTCAGCTAGTAACTAAACGGGCCTGCCCTTTTTTTTTTTTTTTAACCATACTCTTCTATATCCGGATGCTTTCTTATTTTCTTGCTATTTTCTCAGATGGGGTGAACAGTACCGGGACCTCAGTGTCTGAGGGGCCTTAGAGAAGCCCCACAATCCTGGACACAGTTCCAGGGAGAGCAGCTTTTGTGCGCATATGGAAAGAGCAAAGATTCACGCCTGTGGCCAAGACAGAGGGACAGACGGTAGCCCTGCTTGGGCAAACTTCTCTCTACCCCTGGAGGGCACAATTCCTCGTCTTCCACCTAATTCTTTCCTCCTGCCCTCGTGGGATTTGAATGAACAGGTGCTAACATAGTCGCTTAGAAGGGCGCGTTAATCACGCGCTGAGTCGGCGCCAGCAGCTCCTCCGCCCCTTTGCCCCTCTCGGAGCCTCGCAGCCCTGCTCGCCCCAGGCCGAGGAGCTTAAAGCTGGAGGAGGTAAGGGACGGGGGCACGCTGCCCTCTGGAGAATGTGACCCAGGCCTCGCAGCCTTGGCTGCAGAAGTCGCGCGAGCCGTGGGAAAAACGGGACAGCTTCAGTTCTTAGCAAAACTTGGGCAAGCTGGAGCTGCCGCCGGCGGCGGGTCCTCCCTCACGGCAGACTGAGCGGCTGAAAAGGGCGACCCCCTTTCCCGCCTCTCCGGGCCTGGACCCAGCCAGGTCGCCTGCTCCCCGGTTCGGGGCAAGTATCCCGGGCCACCCGCTGCGGTGCAGTCGCCCGCTCCCCACGCCGCGCCCTCCTTCCCCGGGCGCACCAGGTCTGCATGGACGCGGCGGCCCGGGCTCGGCCCCCGGCCCTCCAGGGCGCCCGCTGCGGGTGGGAGACGGGCGGTGCGGTCTCTGCCAGCCGGGCGACCGCGGAGGGCGCGCGGCGGCCTCCACTCCCTCCCCGTCGGGCCTGCGCCGATTCCGCAGGTGCCAGCGGGGGGCCCAAAGTGGGCGACAGCCGGCCGGCCGACCACCGCCCCAGGCCCCTCCCAGGCCTGCTACGCCCCGCGATCACTGAACCCTCACCGGCCTTCGCAGCTGTTCCCTCCCTGGGTAAGACGGCATCTTAAGTGAGGTCATTGCCACCTCGATTATATTCAGGAAGCTCAGTCCTGTATAAAAGGGGTAGCTCCCCAGGCGCTACAAAGGTGGCCTTTTGTCAGAAAACTTTTAATCACGGAGAATTTAGCTTCTAATCGGCCAGACTTATTTAAAAGGCGCATAGTAAAACCTTCCATTTTTAACATCCACTCTGGTGTTTGCTGGAAATGTGCCATGAATTTAGGCTGGAGTTGAAGGTTACCAGGATTTATCATTGTTTCCCCAGGATGTTTAACCCTCATGGGCTCCTCTTCTTTCATTTGAGATACTTAGGGGAAAAAAAAAATTCTTGTAAGCGCTTTGGCCATTTTGCTTTAGAAATTTGTTTTATCTCATATGATTTTGAAATCCCAAAATATTTCTGAAATGGAGAGTGGGGAGTGTTGGAGACAGAAAGCAGCTGTATACCAGGAAATAATAAGTATCATGCAGAAATACCACAGCTAATAGATGTCCTTTAGGAGTGGAAATATCTATGTTTAATTGCTTTAAAAATGTAGGTTGGAAAAACACAATTATACACTGTGATAACAAACCTGTACAGATAATTTCTGAACAATACAAAACAAGTGCCGATTTTTTTCTTTATGATTTGAATAATTGTTGCAAAATTAAAATATCACCAACTCAAATATTATGTTGCCCCATCTGCAAATATGTGAAGAGGAATAGTTGCCATTTGAATGCATTTAGATTCATCCTTAACAAAAAGAAAATTGCATAGCTTTTTATATTGTTGCACCATCTTCAAATGCACCTTCCAATATCATTTTCAGCTAAGTGATATTCTCGATATTTTAAATTTTCAGTTCTTTAGAGATACATAATATAGAATTCCTAACAATTATAAACACATCCTTTTATTCATTTGATTTTAATAACATGCATTTTCATAATTACTGTACAACTGAAATAGGCATTGAATTATTCTGTGTGCATGTCTTTATTTAACTGTATATTCTTAGTCACACTGTTCAAACAAACAAAGTGAATTTGAAACAAAATAAAACAAGAAAAAAAGAACGAAAGAAAACCTTTGAGTAGCAACAGAATCACAGTGTTTTACAGACAAAAGGAAAGGAAAGGAAGGAAATCTCATGTGAAAAGAGATTTATTATTACATAGAAAATTCTCACAATAGTTGAAGCACACTTCAGAAACTAGTAAACACCTTAGATAGAGTTGTGCCAATTACTCAGCCCACAAGCATCTGCTTTGTCTTAATTAGATGGGGGAGGTGAATGACCACTGTTTATTTTCATTTTCCTCATTAATTATGAAAAACTGCATTTAATTCATCTTGCATGGTGAGAGATTGGCTGCGCAGATGTAAGTCGTAAGGGAAGTGGCTGTCAGTGGGCAACCTGAGCATGGCACCCTGCCCAAGGGGACCCCTGGGTGGCACTGCACAGTAATGCATGCCGTAATTGTAATTTTTGCCGTAGTCCAAGGCTTCTTCTTGCTTCAGGGAAAATATCCCATTATAGTTAATTGAGGGGGGACTTAAGGGACCTTCAAACTGAGGGCTGGCACACTCAGGGGAAGTGCTTTCATAGAAGGATTCATATGCACTGCAATAATTGTAGGGTTTCATGGACTTGGAATTATCAAGAGTTCCATGCCCCGGGGGAGTGGTGAGCTCAGGGCTGTGGTAAGGTGGGTAGAAAGTAGAGTAGGGTGATCTTGTGTGGTGCGCGGCCTCCCCACCCTGACCCATCAGGAAGCTCCTGGCATTGAGCTGCAAGCAGCCTGCCACCAAGTTTGTAGTTGGCTGGGAAAGACCTTTGCATAAGTTTTGGACGAACGTGAGTAGGTCAGGTCTCTTGCCGATTCTCAGAATTTCAGAAAGTGCCCAGATGTAGTTTTTGGCCAGCCGTAGAGTTTCTATTTTGGATAGTTTTTGGGTTTTGGAATAGCAGGGGACCACTTTCCTTAAATTGTCCAAAGCGTCGTTGAGACCGTGCATCCTGTTCCTCTCCCGCGCGTTGGCTTCCTGTCTCCTGAACTTGACCCTCTCCAGTCGGAGCTTGGTCGTCTTTTTTTTCCTAAGACCCCTCCTTCTGGGCAACCCATTTTCATCTTCCTCTTCCCTGTCTTCCTCCTCATCTTCCTTCTCGGTTTCTTCTCCAGGGGCCCTTTTGATGCTCTTTCCTCGAAGGACAATCTGTTTGGAAAAGGTTTCTGGTTTCTTAATTTGCTTCTGGTCCTCGCATTCTCTGGAAAACTTTCTGCACATCTGGGATTCTGGCATTACAACAGACTCATCAAACGGTAGCGTTAACATGGTTCTCTAATCTTAAATTACCTGAAAAAATGCCAGCACAATATTTAAAGTGTTTTCATTTTTTAAGTTAGTGCTTAAAATATATTTAGTGACTTAATCATAAGAATACAATAAAAACACATAAAAAGTCTGATTCCAGGACTAATTTTTGTACATTAAATATAATTTTTGAGTTTGTGCAGAGTAGTAATTATGAAAACATTGACACATGCAATGGGATTAGTTTATACAGGCAAATTTTCAAAAGGAAAGAAAATATGAAACATTTATTGTAATGCCACCATCGTTTCTATTTTCTCTTTGATTTTAAACTAGCTTCTAATGCACAAACAGGACTGTGGAATTCAGGCAAATGCAAAACATGATATAGCAATGCAGAATTTCATTAATTTTAATTCCCCTGGGTACAAAATGAGAGGAGAAACCGTTTTTTTGTTGTTTTTTTTTTTTAATGAAAAGTGCTGTCTCTCCATTAGCTGACAAATTTGCATGGTGTTTTTTTAGAAGAAGAAAAATAAACCTTAACTTTATTTGCTGTTTCATACAACTGTGAATTTAAGTGGCTGCTGGAACATGCACATTTAAAGAAAAGGTTAATCAGAGCCCATTTTGAAATTGATTTCTTTATGATCAGTAAAGGATTAGGTAAAAAAGCACTATATTTCCAGCCTTCAAAAAGAAAGAAATGGGGGTGTTAAGATAATTTGAAATAAACTGCATAAATAAATTAAAAAATAAAAAAATCCCTGGAAGTTTTTATTAATCAAGGAAAATATTGAGACTGCTTTTACATTAAAATTTTTTTCCAAATATAATTGTCTGTTTATTGCTTTTCAAATTATCCTGGACAAAAACACACTCGTAGTGTTTTTGTTCTACGAGCCACAAAAGTCTCCCTCTAGCTAATATCTAACAGGAGCCGTCCAAGGATTCTGACTGCAGTTGTACACGTGTGTTCAGAATCCCGAATGAAAGGGAAAATAATTTGTGTTTCAAATGCATTTTTGGTTTTCGTTTGGTGAAGCAGGAAGTCTTTTAATTTAAAGTCTTCAAACAAACAGGCACATTAAAACAGAGACTTTTCAATTTAACAATCTTCAGCCCCCTTCACACACACACATGCACACACACACACAAACTCTTAGTAATGTCCACATACTTGCAGAGTTACATAATAGCAGTGAAAGTATGTGATAATTACATCATAAGAATGAAATATGATGAGAAGTTATAGATGGCAAAGAGCATATAAATACAAGACAGTGATACTGTATCTTTAAATACTTGCATGCAAAGCCAGCATCAATTGAAATATATCTTTATTTATATTACCTTAGGTTTTAATTTCATTCAATAATCAGTTTTCATTTTGGTTCTTCCAAATCTTTTCAGGCTGAGTGTCGCATCGTCTCCTGGAGTCTCTAGATCTGTGTATATCTGCACTATCTCATTGATCTCTAAAAAGTGACATTGATGCCAACTGCCAGAGCTGGTACCCATGCCATCTGCCAGTGACGTCACAGGGCAGAGAGAACCATGTGATCCTCTCTCTTGGGACCTTCTTTCTGCACTGATCATCTGGCATCCCTGTAAGTGGGTACCAGCATTCACGTATCAACACAGAAGGTTAGACTGATAGGGAAAAAATCTGCACCAGCCTTTCCCGTACAGCGGGTGCGTTTCTCCTCGAGCTGCTTCGGTGTCACTGGCAATCTGTAGAAATAGCTGTGTTAGTGTTCAGGTTCGCCCTGCCAATGGTGCAACTATTTGGTGGTTGTTAATATTCCATTCATTTATAAGGTGGGCTTTTGTGTGAGCAAGAGGTTTTTGTTGTTGTTGTTGAAGCTGTTTTGTAAACATCACCGTCCCATTTGTGCACCTGGGTACCAGGGGAAGAAAGCCTTGAAAAGAAGCTGAAATCAGGAAACTGGTCTTGAGATGCTTAACTGAACTAAGATTAGTATAGGTAAACAGGGGTCAACAAAGGTCTCCTTATTTTGTTGTTTTGTTTCATGGCATGTAACTTATGGGTGTGTGTCTGCATGTTCTCTTATTAATGTAAAAGACTTCTACACTTCTTAGGAATTTGGAATAAAGAAACAGTTTCTCCATCTGGGGTCTGTGAAAGACATCCTCAGATGCTCCACTTCACTTGCTGGTATCTTTCAACAACTTTTTGGAGATATCTACATGTATAAATATATAAATATAAATATATGTGGCACTATAAGTCTACTGTTAAAGATTCAAGCTACATACTTGTGTCCTCTACTGAAAATTACTAACTTCACACTTTTGTGATCCCCTAACTCTTCGCAACATTTATTTGTTTATTCTTTCTTATTTTTTTTCAGAGACAATAAGCATAAAATTGTCACTTGGCTTTTTTTCTTCCTCCCCCTGGCATTCTGCTGAGTATATTGATCAAAGATTATCTTATTAGCTTTGCTTTTCTTCCTTCCTTCCTTCCTTCCTTCCTTCCTTCCTTCCTTCCTTCCTTCCTTCCTTCCTTCCTTCCAAATTTTTCCTTTATCCTAAATTATTCTCACATTTTTTTGTCTCAACTAACACTGATTTCAATATTTTCTCTTTCTTATATTGGTGTCCAACTGCTTTTCCCTACCAGGTTTATTTCATATTTACTGTTTTGCCTGACCCGGCTTTTAGTATCTTTTCAATAAAAGCAGGGTAGAAACAGTTAAGCAAAGCTGGCAGAGCCTTATAGATAAAATGAACTGTGAAGCCAGTAGCAAACTCCACCCTCCTCTCCTTTTCTCTACTCCCCTGCCACCCTCTCCCCATCCCCTCGAAAAGTGGACATTTTATTTCACAATTGACTGTCTGTAAAGTAAAATGTGCACTTTTAAAAATTAAAAGTTTAAAAATAAACAAATAAACACAACCTTTGTTGTTTGACAGCTGAGTAATCTCTTTATATAAAGTGAGTGAGTATGCTTTTGGTATTAAAGTAATCCCTGGCAGAGCTGTAACTGTTGCATCTGTGTTAGCATTCCCCTTATAAATCCCATTTTTAAAAGATTTATAATTCTGCTGCTTTAATGCCCTTTGGATCCAAATTGGCATCACGGTCCTCAAAATAAATTAAATTTTGCTCCTATTATACCCTATTCATATCCACCCCTCTCAAAAAGTTGCTCTACTTTTCCTGGATAGTTATAGAAAAGATGGGTGGGTCCACAAAAAGGAGACTCATGCTAGGAAAAAGAGGATGATTTTTAAAAATACAAGTTTAAAGTATAAGTGAGACTAGAAATTCATAAGTTAAAAGAGGTAGGCTGGCCTGGCTCGTGTCTTTTAAAATGTCATACACACTAAAATCATTTCAAAATGTGTTATTTAAGGGATATTACTGGGAATGGGTGTGTCGAGTATTTCTCATAGAGCTTTTGGTTCAAAAACTACACACATGTTTGACATCAATACAGAGAATTTCTCTAGGAAGACCAGAGACAGAATTTTGTTTTTTCTTGCATATGGTTTAATTTTTAAATGTAGGGAAGCATCAATATCAGAATCACCAGCTTACAGAGCAGCCAGCCCTGTCATGAATTCTGCATATTGCACCATAGTATAAACATTGCAAAGTGTCCAGAATCTGCATTGTATTAGGAGCATCACAGACATGAAAATCAAAATCCAAGGAGTAGATGACATGGTGTGATAGTGGAAAATTATCGCCAACATAGCTAACTGGAGGGATAGATTTTATTCTTTTTCTCTAAACCTGCAGACAAACAAGGAACAGTTATTGATGAAAACATTGGGAGCTCTTCTGGTCCTGCCTTTGAACATGAAAGAAAAAGCTTTGGGTGGGAGTGGATCAGTATTCAGGTTTTATGGCTATTACTCTATTGTTTGAATGCTTTAGATACCACCCCCCCCAAAAAAAAGGAGAGGTGGTGCAAAAAGCTGTTATGTCAAGATTTAGCAAGGAGTCAGTATGTTTGTATAATAATCTTTGAAAAGGAATTTTGTTACGCATTTTCTACTATGGTTCCAAATATGCAAATACCTCTGATGTTAATATGCATTCATAACATACACC
This sequence comes from Bradypus variegatus, assembly GCA_004027775.1. Lineage (NCBI taxonomy): Eukaryota > Metazoa > Chordata > Mammalia > Pilosa > Bradypodidae > Bradypus > Bradypus variegatus. The sequence goes on from PVKY010007508.1 coordinate 12,341, forward strand.
ATAACGGCTGTTCTACTCTCTGCTAAGAAAACATGTTCACACCAATACTCCAAACAGAAATACATTCTGAAATAGAGGCGACTATTCAGAGTATGGGGGTGTATTACCACCATTTCTATAATTTATTTTCTCATTTTACAACAGTCACTGCACTCCAAAGTTCACACCTATAGCTCAATTTGACATTAATTGAACTGATCTGATTTTTGTTTCTGGGGACATGAAATTTTATAGCAGATTTTTTAAAAGTGCCCAACATCTGCCTGTCTGACTCTCTTGTTTCAAAGCTTGGGTAAAAGCTCTTGTTTCACTTTGATAATGACCGTCAGAAAATGTAGCTATAATTTGACCCCATTGCACGGTCTGCGCAAATTGAGGCTTGAGCGTTATTGTTATTTTAGTTCATCCAGTTGGTATCTTAGCAAATGGGAATTCTATTGACTTCCTTTTTTAACAGTCCTTTCATAGTTTAGCAGATCAGCTCAGAAAATGACAGGCATTTTTCCCAGCTCTCCAAGGGGATAAGGCAACAGAATGAGACCCACTCAGGATCAGGCAACAAAACCTCAGGACCAGAATGTTTCCCTCCATATGTGGGGTAGTTCCTGTGATAGATTTTGGATAATTCTCTCTTTTTTTCTTTTTAGCTTTTAGACAAATGTTTCAGGGCAGTTCGGAAACCTGTGAGCAAGCTCAGTGTTCGCCCCTAGAGTTTTAACGCTGATCTCCAATGGCTTTAAATAGTTTTATGGCTGTGGCACAGGGTCCCACTTTGGAAAACAGCTTGGAATTTTAATGAAGATATTTAAATTATGAAACAAAGCACAAAACAGCCTTATTCCCCCCAAAGACTTAGAGCTTGAGAGCATATAGATTTAGAATAAATAGAATCTGGAAATAATTTGAAGGAAACATTTGGATTGCTTTTCTAGATTTACTTCAGGGTGAAGATCAGACTAAATTGTATTAGTATTATTATGTAATAAATTACATCATTGCTTACTTGGCTCACAAAACACTGCAACATTCACTCTTTTATTTTAGCATTTATTCAAAACTGTGCTTCAGCCCTTTCCAGAAATACCTTTTATCATTTTTTCTCTATGGAACATAATTTTTACTTTGCTCACCATACTGTATTTACTAAATTTCTTTTCTAATTTATTATTAAGTAAAAGCAGCTGTATCTACCAGTTAAATCATCTACAAGTATGAGAAAAAACCGGCATTACTGACTGAGATGATATAATTTGAACCACAAGAAAAGAAAAGTTATTAGCTTTTGTAATCTTACTGTAAGAAAATGTATAGTTTCCTTGAGGTTTTTTAAAATACTAAGAAAGAGTTTTTTAAAAATCTTGATAACCGCTTTCTGTGATACTGAATTAGAAATTATGTTTGCATTGTCTTTTTCCTGCTACATTAATACATTTTGTAAGATTGGATAGACACTTTATACAAGAGATTTTATTGTAAAAGTTTTGTGCAAATTGCATTTTTGAAAATCAGGTTTTATGATTATGATGATTGTATGATGAAGACAGGCTCTCTTAATACAGGGGGGATGTGCGTGTGACTCCGGGGTGAGCTTCAAGAACTCCTTGAGCCTCCTAAGCTTTTGTGAAATTTTGGCATGTGTGTACATATGTGCATTTTTGCAGAGAGGCTCCCTTTGTCAGATTATAAAAGACTAAGAATCAGAAAGTATTTGGACGTCTTCCTAACCTTGCTTCAAATCCTGATCCTGCTGCTCATTCATTCATCCATCATTCATTCAAGTTTATTAACCATTTATTTTGCAGTAATTCTTGACTGTTCTTTTCCCTTCACACCTCACACCCAACATGCCAGCAAATCCTTCTCAATTCTATCCTAAAACTAAATTCCAAATCTGCCCACTTTTCACCAATTCCACCACTCCTTCCCTGGTCCAAACCACCCTTACCCCCAGCTGGCCTAACTGGCACTCTGCTTTCACTCTTATAATGTAATGTAATGTATGTGATGCATACATTCTGCTTACGGCTCTCAACTGAGAAGCCAGTGACATCTGATTAAAATATGAAATATAAATCTATGCTCAGAACCTTCCAGTGGCTTCCCTTTTCCCTTAGAGAAGAAGGCAAGTCCTTCCCGAGGCCCAGAGGCTCCCTCTGGCCTCTGCCCTCATCTTCTACTTTCCGTCTTCTTACTCGGCTTCCATCACGCTGGCCCCTGGGTGCTCCTTGAACCCTCAGGCACGCTCCCACCTCAGCATTGCCGCATCTGCCTGTGCCTGGAATGCTCGTTCCCCGCTATCCCTACGGCTCAATTTCACATCCTTCAAATCTCTGCTCGAATGTCTCCTCTCCGCGCAGTCCTCCTGGCCAACCAAATTTACGTTGAACACCTACCTGCCCCTACCCACCTCCCCTACTTTACTCTTCTCCATAGCACTTATCACCTTCTAACGTAATATATTACTTATTTATTTTGTGTTAATTTGCAGTTCTCCTTTTCTTGCCTCCCCCCCACACA